>KZ302017.1:92309-109652 GCA_002554575.1 Amanita thiersii Skay4041 | reverse complement strand
GTAAATTGAGGATTTATCCCAGTTTGTCTCCCAACCATAACAGGCTTGGAAGGCTTCTTGTCGAAGACAGAGTTGTTTTAGTTGGGGGAGTGTTGAGGAGACTCAGAGTGTTTACATAATACCAGACATCAGCCGAATCTCGTAACTGACACGATCCATCAAAACAAAATAATATATCATTCAATAGATATCAGTAGACTATGATAAATATCAAGTTTTAAAGTAAGCATATTAACAGAACCAGTCTGGGAGTCATTCAAGTTAATCCGATCCTACCTCACACCAGGTCCTACGGGCTGGACCCAGAAGGGGATAAAACAAAAATGGATATCAATACAAAAAACACAGTTTCCGCAATAACCAAAGCGGAAAAAAACTTTGAAACTTTCTTTTCTTTATAAACACCAAAAAAACCTTACCCAAACACCACCACATCTTCATCTCCCACCAAGAAGATATGATGCCTATTCACCCCATCATTCATTTCAATAATAAGCGACACGACATAAGAGCCCAATAAAAGATGGCCTTACTTGGTCTTTAAATGAGACTTCAACCCATTAAAACCCATCTGCTGCATCCTCTCCTCCAGCTCCTCAGCGGTTGGGCTGTTATCAGGCTGCTGCGCCAATCGGTACAAGCAATATCTACATCCACAGTTCTTCGGATCATTATCCTGAAGCCTCTTAGCCCGATCCGAGAGCACCTTGACAATTCCATCAACAACTGGATACTTTCCATAGAACCCGCCAAAAACGTCAGTCGTTTTGACAAGCCGGAATTCCATGGTTTCATGACGTTGACAGTGGCGGATCTAGCAACGCGGACAGGAATGCGTAAACACGGAAACGAAAAAGAAAAAAAATTCCAAGAAAGCTGACGCACTAGATTATCAATCCGGCCCATTGGTACGTTTATGAGCGAATAAGGCTCGCACGAGAGGCATTGCACAACTTGACCATTGAGTTGACGCTTCAGGGCCGCTATATTGGCCGGGGCACGGGTGTCCTGTAAGTCGACGAGCGAAATAAGCGTTTGGAGGGTATTAAAGACCTATTTGCTACTAGTTGAGCCTCAACCCAAAAAAAAAAAATAAAGAAATCCCCACTGAACCTTTTCCTCCTTAACGAAATCAGAAGCATCCCAAGGCAAGTGCCGACGCTTTTGCCCAGGCACAGGCAGACATTCATGCTCACAAGCTTGAGCAAAAGTCATCAACTTGACTGGATAACGTCCGTTGGCATCCTCAGAACACTTCTTGCACCTAAACAGAACAGATAACCTGTCCACAGGGTGACAGTCCTTAATATTAGCCACCTTCCAATTAGGATAACCCGAAACAGCCGCCATCTTCTTTCTCGCATCGTTCTCCCACTTCTTCAGTTCATTCTTGATGACGTCGCCGACTCCATCTTTTCGAAGCATGTTTTGGATGGACTTGCTCGTATCACGTCCA
The DNA here is from genome assembly GCA_002554575.1 of Amanita thiersii Skay4041. NCBI lineage: Eukaryota > Fungi > Basidiomycota > Agaricomycetes > Agaricales > Amanitaceae > Amanita > Amanita thiersii. The sequence goes on along the minus strand of KZ302017.1, from coordinate 108,196 downwards.
GCAAGAGCAAGTAAAGAAGATGTAACCGGAAGACGGCAGAATGTAGCAAAGGAGGGCAACACAGGATTTTTCCCTTCAGCTCGGATAGTTTGATAATGCTTATGCAACGCCTCGCGGATAGTTCTGTACGAGGCCTCTCGTTCCCTTCGTTTGCGCTTTTCAGCTAATTTCGACAATTCAACCTGTACTTGCTGTGCCATCTTATCAAAATCTAGGTCCCTTCCCTTCAGCAAAAACCTCGAGTCAAATACAAAGTTTCATTTACCTTGTTCCGATACTTTCTCAAGGTGCTTGGTGCGGATGCGGTATAGCACTCCAAAACAAGTATTATTGAGAACATCATTGAAATCATAACCCTTTTGTGTTACAGTTCGTCTGGCGCTGAAAATCAAAACAACCATAAGCATCCATCACACCCAGAACAAAAGGAAAAACCAGACTCACATAATCTCGTTGTGTTCTTTGATAAGTGCATAAGCCTTGGCATGTGCAGATTTCCACTTGAAAAGATCAACGCAAAACTGAAATAAGTGTCAGACACATTTCGGGGCTACTGCATATGAAAGTGCAGTACCGTCATCCATTCCTTGTTCTTCTTGATTGCAGCCTTCTGAAACTGATAAAGTAATCAGAGAATATTACTCTATCCCCATCTAAGAATTGGCTTACTTGTTCATAGTCTTCAATGCTCCTTTCAGTCAATTTCCATTGTTTAACATTACGCTCCCAAACAGTGGTACGGCACCAAGCCGTCGCATCAGGCCCTATTACAGTACAATCAATCCCAATCCAATTAGTCTGTACCCGACGAAGAAGTGACTCACAAAAATCGAATTCCAGGGGCTCTAAAGAGATAGGAGTATTAATAATAAAAAATTCAGAAAGTTAACCTTCCGCACCTGGAATCGCAGACTCCATGACAGGTGTCCATTGTACTATCTTATTCCCAGGAGATGTTCCCTTCTCAATGTTATAAAAGCCACTCCTTATGGCAGTGGCAGGGAGGGGGAGTGCATTAGAAAACTCACCATCTTATTATAAACAAAAATTACTCACCGCTTGATTCTTCTCCACTTGTGGCATTCCTCCTATAATACGCATATCAATAAGAAACTCGATACAGTACGCATCCATGAACTTACCCTTTGACAAATCCTAAGCTTGATAGCAAACGAGGCATAAAACTCTTTCGTATTCACTTGACAAACCTAAGCCCAAAAAAATATAAGCCAAAAGAAAGGAAAAAAAAAAAAAAGGGCCACTAAACCAATCCCCCTTACCTCACACTTGCCTCCATCAAACAAAAACGCAGCATACTGATATTCATTAATAAACGCAGGCGGATCAGGCAAGGGTTCCGGGAGAGTCGCCTGTCTCGTCTTCTTCCATACAAAAGCACCCGAGGGTCCACAGAGCGTTTTGTACAGGTAGCCGCTACAACGAGAAACAGTAAGAATATCCTTGGTCGAACGTGTGCTGATCAAAACCTCCGCTAAAAGCTCCAGTGGCATGAGCATCAATAGATCGTCATTCTTGGGTAATGTGGCTTCTGCTGCTGCTGTATTCCCGTCCTCGACTCGGGCACGTTTCGTCGGCTGCCCTGCTGTACTTTCGTCTTCGAGTCGTACATCCTTCGTCGGCTGGGCCGCTGTACTTTCATCCTCAAGCGGTACACCTTTCGCTGGCTGTCCCTCCTCTTCAAGCCGTGCACGTTTCACCGCCTGTCCAGCTGTACTCTCTTCGTTTTCTTCAAATCGTGCACGTTTCTTCGGCTGCGTTCTATCCTTAGCTTGACTCGGAGCTGCTGGAGCCTTTAAAGGCGTTACATCAGCAGCACCAGCACCGTCATCAGGCATCGTGGTGTGTCAGTGATAGCAGAAATAGAAGTCAAAGCAGTAAGGATCTTACGTAATTGATTACTTGATTTATAAAAAGAAAAAAAAAAGATAAGAGACTAATAATAGTCTATGCATATCATAGCTCTACATGAATGGGTTCAGAAGGTATACTACTAGATACAACTACGGATGGTGTAGCCAAGATACTATCAGAGTTCAGGGTAGAGAATCCATCAACGGAATCTCCTTGAGTTGTTGAGGGACTAGGCAGGGCGGAAAATACGCTGTCAGTGGTTGTGGTGGCAATGGAAGTTGGAACAACCGTCTCGGATATGACAGTTGCTTTGGATGACGCCACCGTTGTTGATAACGTCGACATCGTACTCAACAACTTTTCATCACCAGAGAAATCAGGTAAGAAACGGGTCCACCAAAAGGCGATACGAAGACTGCGGTCGAGGATCCTTTGCTTGGCGATAAATAAGACGACAAGCATAAAGAAAACAAAGGCTGAGATGATAAGCATGCGGTCGAGCCAGTCTGATTTTTCAAGTGCCGTTATGAGTTGTTTTGAGCTGCCCATTAGGTCTGTGAGTGTATCGTGAACTGAGGATGTAGATCTCAGAGACGCAGTTGATGATTCTTGAAAACAATGAGCGAGAGGTATCAACGACAAAAAGAAAAAACGGTCGAAATACCTAATATTTGACTTGAAAGGACAGAGCGTTCCAGTTCTCCTTGCATCAAGTTGATCGTTCGCCGTAGTGCTTCAGTCACATCGTTATGAGCCCTCATCAAGGCGTCGTCACTTGAAAATAATAGTCAGTCAGTTGAACCATCCAAGTAAGATACACTTACGTTGTTTTCTCACTCGTCTTTTGCTCCGTAACTGCCGAGAAGCGTAGCAATTCTTCTCTTCGAGACCTACTCTGAGAATCAATAATCTTCTTCGAAGCCAACAACGCCGCTCTCGATTCCTGGCGCAAGCTGCCTCACGTCACCATAATAAGCATCCAACAAAGCTCTAAACACACATAACCACTCACCTAACAAGCGACTCCTTAAACTGCTCAACAACACTGTTCAACTCGCGCTTATTCCTCTCAACCTTCTGATCCCAGACAAGCAAATCTAACGCCTTGGTGAGACATGAACCTCCATTCAAAAAAAAAAAACCAAATCAACCCCCCCTCTCACCTCAACCTTTTTCGACAGCACATCCAAGTCATCACGTATCTCAGCCGCAAACGTCTGTTGCACAGACCACGGCCCACTACATGCGCGTAAACGGGGCAACTGGACTTCCTTTAGGTCAGCTTGTATTCTCTTTGCTGAATCAATCAGCATTGTGGTTTCCTCGTCGAACGTTATTGGCAGCGGCGGCATGATGGGGCGGTCGGGGTCGTTTGGTGTGGTGGTGGATGACACGTTTGAATTGTTTGTTTGTTTCATAAGCTCTTACCAAACATGAGATCGGGATCTCACCCCCATGTAACGCAGTGAAAGCAAAAGAAAAGAGTGATTGTCATCAAAGCGGGGGTATTTCTCTGCAACAAAAGCCAACCCTTCCGTACCCGCTTCGGTTCCGCCGCCGGACACTGGCACTACGAAATGAACCCGGGACCGCAGTCCCCAAACCATTACTATCCGACTAGGCAGGCAGTGACAGGGAAGTCAGATGCTATCCGATCCATCTTCTAACAAGTATGCAGTGGCGATACTGTCGCGGTACAAATACATCCATAGAATATGATGGTGTGATGAAAAGACTCGGAAGGAAGGCAACCAACCCCCCCTCTCCGGTAGGTTGAAGCCACGAAGGCCTCCCATCCCCAAAAATATGCACCCACATGGCACAGTGTTTCTGGATGCAGTGCGCCGAGGGTGTTGCTTCCGAGTCTAAAACAACACGGCAACCAGGTGATCGTATTTGGATATTACTTTCCTTTCGGCCAATGTCGTAATAAGAAACAGCCAACTAAAATGTAAACACTCTGACGTTTTGGCTGCTGCTGCGGGTTGCGTACAGGGGGGAGAGAGGAGGCCGTATCGTATCGTATCATATCGTTCTACAGGCGGAGGGGAGGAGGGGGGGGGGGGCCTCACGTTCCCTCCATAATTGGATGAACTCCCCCTCCCTCCCCTCTCCCCGCCATCCCCTACCGGATAACCTTCTCCCAACGACAGCCGGATTCGTGATGGTGTTGGTCTTCCACTGCATTCGTCGTAGACGGCGTTGCCGTAAAATTATCAAATTCCCCCCTCGAAGTCGTACGGTTACTATCCACCGTAACCTCCGCAAACCGGACTTCAGGAAGTGAGATCACATCCACCTCGCGATGAACCCTATAATGGGATGTACGCATTAAAAGTAAATTGAACGCGATCCCAGTCATGGAAAAGTTCTACAGGTGGGGGGCGGGGGCGGGGAGGAAACAATGTAATCAGCTTATTTAACCAAAGGGAAAGAAAGTTGGACTCACTATGGCAGATAACAAAACCCGGGGAAACGTCGTCATTGAATACCCCGAAGTTCGCCCAACCGCCAAGGCACAGAGGAGCATGATACTCGTAGTTGTATACAACAACCCAGACTCAACAACCACCCGTATCGCGAAATGAAACTGACGTCCCGACCCAATACTATTCCTCGCAACCAACCAAATCCGTAATATAATCGCAGCTAAATCAACGCACAATCAAACCTTGAGTTGCCCCTTCTCACAAATAGCAATACAAGGGAAAAAAAGAAAAAAAGAAAAAAACACTCGACCTACATGTGGTATAAATATTCAGCACTATCGTGCACGCGAAAAAAGCCATGCTGATGTTGTTGATATGCGTGAATTGTAGGTTGTTTGTTCGGATTTCCATCGTGGCCCAGGAAGTCCCGGCGATGAGGCATGCGACAGTGGCCAACCACAAGAGAACAGGCACGATCATAACGCGTCGCGATCGGGAGTAGATAATCCAGCAGCGGTACATCTAGTCAAAGAACATGAATCATCAAGCTTTGTTTGAAAGCAACAAAGCACAAAAAGCCAACAACGAACCAGGACGTAGTCGGTTATGACAGAAGTCAAACGTTCAATAGTAAGCTGTTTCCCCCGTCCCCCAATAAATAAGTAATAAGTGAATGACCAATCTTATAATAGAGTTTGCAACACTTACGATAACGACATTGGCGTACGCTATGATGGTACCACTTTTCACGGCCGTTACAGTGAGCATCAATGTCAACGCCAAGTCCGTCGTTGTCAGCACAAAGATGGACAACGTCACCCATAGCATCGCCCATCTAATATCCCTGCGAGGGGACCAGCCCTCGTCACTGAACGCCAGCCATCGTACACAATGCAGGCAGGTGGTAAAGTAGATCCCATAGAGAAAGGACTGGATGCAGGTTGTGATGAATGCTGCATTGGTGAGATTTGACATGGGGAAGGAAGGGGGGAGCAGCGGTTGCGGTTGCGGCTGCGGCTGGGTATCGGTCAACTACGGGAGAGAGAGAGAGAAGGAATTTGAAAGAATCTCTGGGGAGGGGAAAAGGGCTTAGGGGGACATGATATGTATATGGAGGGAGGTCGAGGGAATGCCGTAACTTATGTAGATTTCCCGCAAAAAATAAAATAAAATAAAATTTGATTGACCGGATACTGTGATACTGTAAATCCTGTCCGTTCAAAAGGAAACACGATGCTCGATCATCCAGGAGATCCCGTGCTAAACCATTCTTGTCAAATAGTATGCCCATTGGGTTAGATTAGATGGCGCTCAATCAGGTTGACTTGGGGGCTGCCTCGCGTAGTTGCATCACTCCTCATTGAATCGCGACAATCATTATTACTACCTTTGTGAAACAAATATTGCCTTCTGTTTTTGATTATTGGCATCTGGATATATATCAACCCCCATCATATCATAGGTTGCGTTGCGATCACACGCCTCTTGAACATTTGGTATACTCTATATAGTGCCGCGAATACGATTATACAGCAGGCTTCGCCTGAGGCACCTTTACAACCGGCAAACCCTGCTCCTCAGCTCTTTGTAACATCCGCTGCAACAACTCTATCCACTCATGTTGCCCACCCTCCCCAACGCCTTTCACCCAACTTTTGGCCTCCCCGCTTCGCTCGAGCTCCACCCATAACGTTTGCAAGATATTTTTATTCAGGTACATTAACCGCTCCCATGCCGCCACTTTTCTCCCAGGGAAACTTCCTGCCGCAAAGTCGTTTAGCTTGTCGCGATAGTCAAATTGCTCGAGGGGCTGGACCCGGTACCAGCGCTTTGCAAGTAGTAACGGGTTGTCGCTCCCAACACGTTGGCGTATATCCTCACAACGGGTAATGATGTCTTTTGCCTCTTGTTCAGGGTCAAGTTCATCTGGATGGGCGAATGCGTGGAGCGCGGTTTGTGCTTGAGCTTCCAGAAGAGGGAAAGGGACAGCCTTAACAAGTAGTCCTAGGAATACCAGTGACCAGTGGGGGAATTGACGTTGCATAGGTAGGATATGTTTCGCAAGCGGAAACACGCCGTGCAATGTGTTGTAAATCTTTGATGGTAATGGAGGCACATCAGGTGGAAGACCTGTTTGAATAACGGTATCTGGGAGAAATGGAAATGATGTCTCAAAGCCAGTTGCAAGGATACAATGATCTATTCCATATTCAACAGTCCCATCTTCGAATATGGCACGTCCGTCCGCTTCGAGTCTTGTCAGCCTACCTCGATGCTTCATATCGTCTAGATCCTCGTTAACAGCGCCGGATGTTGAATGGATTACCGTTTGACAGGTGGTGAGTACTTCTTTGGAGATATCAGTTCCGCTTGGACCGGCACCAACGACAAGAACTGTATTCCCGAGATTGATTGCATGTGGGTTCCTATACCAAGCAGAATGTGTCGCCTTTCCTGCCTTGAGCCAGGTTTGGACTCCTGGAACCTCAGGGTAATGCGGTACCCGGTAGTGTCCATTACATACCATGACTAGATCAAATGTAAAGGTGTCACCTGTTGACACTTTGACCTCCCACTGGTCCGATTTACGTTGGACAGATTCAACACGGGTGTTCAACCTGATGTGAGGCAACAGATTGAAATGCGCAGCATAATCCACGAGGTATTGTCTTACAACTGATGCATGGGGATAAACTGGGGTTGATGGTGGGAAAGGGAAGTTGGGAAACGCCATGACAGGATGGGGCAGGTTGGTCGTTAGTGAGTCGTATAATGGGGTTAGAGGGGGATCATCTGTTGGAGGAGCAGGAAGCCTGTTCATGTGGAGGAAAAGTGTGGTTAGTTTTTTTTTTTTTTTTTACGCCAAGGAGCGGAAGTACTAAGGTTTACCATATCCCGCCAATGTTCTCTCTGGCTTCGAAAGCTATTGGTTTCCATAAATTGGAGTTAAACTGCGGCGTCTCGAGGATAGTTTTCAGGGCGGTCAATCCTGCTGGACCTGCGCCAATGATGCAAATGTGCTTTTGGGGTGGATCACATTTTAAGGAACGATCCTTGATGAGCCCTTTAAATAAATCAGGAACTGTGCATGCAGATGGTTATAAAATGCCCACCATCGGTGTCGACTGGAGGTGAGTGCGCTGACGGTGACATTCGCGAGTACTCGAAATGCAAAAAAAAGTTGTGTGCCGAGCTGCCGAGGATATTTGGGAGTGTGTCAATTGAATTGGGTGATCGAACCCGCATTCACTGACTTCTGCTTCTCTGTGTTTTGTTACCCGTATCTCTGCTTTTGTCTTCTCCCTTCTGCGTCCTTTTTTTTTTTTTTTCACTATTAATGAGTCATGAAATCCCCCAATACTACCCCTTTGTGCCCGACTTGCCTTCCTCGGAGAGTATGAGCATGTTAAAAGGTCACTTCACAGATGACCAAGTGCATACCTTACAACGGTTACTATATGCGCATTATACTTATCTCCAACACTGTCTTAGCCAAATGGAGAGATCCATTTCCGGGTTAAAAGATCAGCAGACGCAAACGAGCCTCCAGGTTGGCAACCTCGCCATTCTCATGGACAACACCCGGTGCAATGTGGGCACACTCATGAAACACCTCTACGCGAATGTTTATTTTGACAATCCTCTGGGGCAGGATTCTGTCTGTAAGTTTCCGTTTCATTTCGTCATTCGTTCCTTAAAACGGGTTATTTCATCTTTTGTTAGCCGAGTCGCGCAGGGGACTAGCACCCCAAGCGACTCAGGAAGGTGGAGAGGCTGGTCCGAGTTGTTCTAATGCATTTGCTCGATGTAGGTTGTGTCTTATCATAGGCACGAATGAAGTTTGACCGGTTTGTCTATTGAGAAGGGGATCCAGTCGACTGTTTAGCTGCTGTAGGGCATAGCGTCCACAAGCACGAACCGTTCGGCACGACGCAGTCCCAGTCCCCTACAGGCAGTAATGCCACTATCAATGAAAACGAGGAATCCCGCGATGTAACAGATTCTCAAATCGAGTCCAGCCCTCTTCTTGAGATGCAAGATTTCGCGTTGGCTCCTAGTGTGACGAGTTCGTTTTCGCCCGCAATTTGGCCTCCTTCTAGTAAGTCTTATGCATGGGTATCTCATTAGGTCTAACGTATCCCGTTCTCAAAGGAGATGGTGAGCAGCATACATTCTTGCGAGCATCTACAACGAACCTTTTTTATGGAACAGGAAGTACTTTTTCTTCAAGTGACAACGTTCAGTATGAAGGGGACCCTGATCCTTGGATCGGGTCCCCATTTACTTGTTCTTCTGACGACGAATTGTTTGTCATAGACATGGTTACAAAAGATGGTATTCCAATCTTGCACATTCACCGCCATTTCTTTACAGTAAGCTTTTGATACAGGTACTAGCTCTCCGCTAATTCATCCCTCGGACACTTTCGCAAGTGAAGGAGGTACGTGTCTGCTATTTTCATTCTTCAGTGACGAACTTGGGATTCACTTGTGTTTCCCTATGCAGAGGAGCCCTCGGGTATCCTAACGGGGCCTCTATCGCCATTATCTGTGTTGACAGATGAATTGACTTCTAGTTCAAGTAGTTCAGATGATGATATTCCCTTGAGCAGGTATCCTACTGTATCCTGGACATCCAAAACTCAACCGTGGACAAAGAGGATGAACTTGGATTCACCTACACGTGCGAGGAGACGTCGTTGCAAGCGGTTACAGTCAAGGGCTGCAGGTCAAATATTTACGCGCATAAGCCACTGGAAAACGCGAGACGGAGGCGCCTTCGGAAGCAAAAGAAAACTGGGGGGTCCGAACAGTGATTTTTTCCGGAAGGTAATTTGGATACCTTGATGCGCAAGTGCTTCAGTTTGTTGATAGTATGTTTTCAGCTGGTTGAATGCGATATGTGAGATGAAGTAATGCATCTGGGTATATGCGCTGTAGATTCATGTGTGATTCATTAGGTGTGCCTCTTGGTACCACTACGGCTGTGTGGGTATACAGCCAGACGATGTGAGGCTGAACAATGGAGAGATATACGTTTGTCCGAGATGTAGTGTCCGAGAGTACGTTGCTTTTTTTTCTTTCTCCCCTTCTCACATTCCATTCAACGGTTGGATTAAACTGTGCTGTTAAATAGAAAACGTAAGTCATACTTGTACATCTTGCTTCACACAATAAACGAGCTCTCGGCTTGTTTACAGATGAAAGGCGTGGCCTGTTATACTGCACTCGGCCAGGGTGCCAGCAGAAAGAGACCGAACCGGGCGAGTTCTTTGTATCGCGCGTGATTGGTCGGAAACTTGTATACTCTGAAGCGGATTTGAGTTTTAAGACGTTTTATCTTATGAAATGGGATGGGTACGTACCTACGTCTCAATATTTTTTTTTCTTCCTTTTTTTGCTTTCCTCAGCTGACCGCTGTGTGGATAGATATCCCATTTCGGAAGCGACTTGGGAAGAGGCACATTCGATGACGGATCCGGGGACGTTGATTGAAGAGTTTGTGTTGGCGTGTGCGAATGAGGGGTTGTCGTGTGGTTCGTTGAAGCCTGTGCTTTTGCGGGAAGCTAGGGAGGGAGACGTGAGTGTGAGTGGTGATGTTTCCCCTCTGGTTGGTGGTGTTGTCGCTTCGTCTGGGACTGGTGTAGATGCTTCAATACCTCCAAGGCCAGCCCATTGTTGCACAGTATAGTTGAGATAGAAGCATTTGACTTTTTTTTGTTTTGTTTTTTGACTTGATGTTTTAATAATTCGAGTACGAGCGAGCCTCTCTTTATTATTCTATTAGGGCTGTAAACGTTTCATTGAAAGAAAGAAAGACAAAAAAGACAGCGCTGTATCAATACCAAATACATATGATATCTCATTCGAAAACACCACTAATTACGACCCATTGAATTTATAAACATGAGTCGTTGGGATATAGATATTAAAAAAAAAGAAATTCCACCGACGTTAACGACCGAAAGAACGTGATAATGATAACAAAAACACAAAACAAAAAAAAAAAAAAAACAAACACGCGAAAAAACACACAAAACAAAAAGACACTCTTTTTCAAACAAGAATAACAGCCAACAAGAGCACCATAAGCACGATAATAAGAAACACAATACAATACCCGCTCCCCTTCTCCTCTGAATCGCGTACAAACTTGCGCATCCTCCGCATGGCGTCGTTGAGTTTGGTGTCTGTCCGATCGACGTTTTGTTCAATGTCTGTGAGGAGTCTGAAAGAAAAAAAAAAAAAAAAAAGTTGGTTGTCAGAAGAGAAACTGAAAAAGACACAATGAAAAGGGAGAGGCGGACTCAACTCGTTGTGTTCGATGATTTCGTGGCCCATCAAGCCGGCTTGTTGGGCTAGGGTGTTTAGTGTACCTGCGATGTGGTCCATTGTGCGGTCTTGTTCGCGTATCATCATCTAGGAGGGTGGGGGAAAACAAGATGCGTATACATAATCAGGGGTAACAGTTACTGGTAAAGCTTCGGAAACTTACCTGCTGTTCCTCCATCGCCCATGCAGCTTGGTCGTCTTCTTCCCTTACTCCTCCTCCTCCTCCTCCGGTGACATCGTGGTTCGGACGCGCGAACTGGTTGTGAGAGTATGGTGGTGGTGGTGGTGTGGGTGTGGCGGTTCTGGAACGTTCTAGTGGGTGGGAGAGCTGTTTTGGTGGTTTGTGTGTGGTGGTGGCAGTGGTGGTATTGAGTTCGGCTCTCATATTCTGGACTTTGCGAAAGGGGAGCGGTAAGGTTAGTGCTGATGGTTGTGAATGGGAAGCGTGTGGAGTACTACGCACATCGAGTTCCTTTTGGACATAGGTGATGTATTCTCGTCGGTTTTGGACTTCAGCGTTGCTGAGTCCGAATGTGGAGGCGCCGGTGGTTTCGACTGCCCTGGGTGGGTTCGTTAACCATATACAGGGTAGGGATTAGAGATTTGTACTTGACGCTTTCTTCTAGTGCTTCCAGGTCGGCTTCCAAGGCCACTAGTGTTGCTTTTAGCTGTGAGTAGAATGTATGTAAGTATACGTTTTTTGAGGGTAGTGTGGGGGGGGGGGGCCACCAGTTGTGCATTCTAACTGCGGAACCACTGGCGTAACGCTGGAGGAAAGGAGGGGAATAGAAACGTACCTCACTACGTGCCCACATTAGTTCCTCGCTGTCATCTCTAGCCATGCTCCTTATCCGCACGAATGAGGATAGAAGCTGCGAGCCGGTTTGTAAAGATGCTTGGATTTCTTGTTGGACGACATGGTATGGGTCGGTGGACATATCCTGCGTGCAAGTGCTAATGTTGGTAGAGTAGTGTCTTGTGTTTGGAATGGGGTGGTGTGGGTAACTGTGAGAAGTGGTGAGTAGGCTTGTATATGCGTGTTTGTTTTACAAGTTATTTCCTTGTTGGGGACTTGCCACCACGCCTAGTTTATAAAGATGCGTGTTCTTGATTGAAACAACATTTCTATCTATCGGCACACTCATCAACACATTGCTATTTTACTACTACACCGCCTTTGGCTAACCACACTCGTTCAACAACCACACACACCAAAGATGAAGACGATACAAACTATCATGACTGTACTCGCTGGACTTGGACTCTTTTTTGGCTCTTCTGTTGTTCAGGTTGACGGTGCGCCTGCGACGCGAATAAGGCATCTAAGGCTTGCGCGTAGTGGGTATTACGCTAGGAACACGGAGGATATGCCTGCATTTACGAACGAGATTGGCGAGTATTATAATGACTTGAGTTATTGGAAGCAAGGAGAAGCGGGTAATGAAGACGCTGAGAAAATGAAATCGCCTACAACAACAGGTACTTCTGCGTTGCCAGAGACTACGTTTGAAGTCGCGTTGCGACCCACTGGACCGGGAATTGAGCTCGACCCAAATGTGGACACCCCGCCCGGACCAGGAACTTGGTCGGGGTCGGCAAAGGAGAGTCCTCACCCTTATGCCCCTGGCTTACACAAGCTGCTTGTTGTTGGCGCTGTCGTGCTTTTTATAGGCTTGGTCATGCTTTGTTGCTTCTTGTACAATGAGCGTCAATTGCTGTTCTGCTGTTGTAGTAGGACACGGAAGAGCGAAGCAGATGAACAAGCGGGCAAGAAGTATGTGGTAGAGAAGCGAAGACCTTCGTGGATGAAGATGCGGCCATCATCGGATCGAGCGCTGTATTCGCCTCCATCCCCAAGCGACCGGTCTACCCCCAGCCCGCAGTTATCCCCGGCTACACCCCAACAGGACGAAGAAGTAGATTTAGGTTCTGACTACCCCCGTAGCAAGTGGTCTATGACAATTTCTGATTATGGTGTTACACCTCGTACTTCGGCGGCAACGTCTAGGAGACTATCGGACATTGAATGCACACCAATTGTTATCCTGCCTAGTAGCGTGTACACTTGTTCCACATCGGACGTCCGACATGTTCGGAATCAAAGTGCACCTGTGACGCCGAGCATTGCAAGTAGCGAATATATTGAGGGTGGTCGTATGCGGAGTAGCAGTACGAGTAACAGCAGCGGCAAGCACGGCAGGGTAGTGCTGTGTTAAATTACGTAATTAGTGTAATCTAATCTGTTGTATTTTATTTAAAGTTGAGCACATTCGGGAAGGACAGGGTCACGTGATTGATACCGACATTGGGATAGAATTGTGGCAGCTGGGCTCTAGCAATTTCTCGCTTTTTATTGCTTTTCCTTCTTTCATTCACCGACACGCCTCCCTTTCCCATCGTTTCTAGCTCCACCACTGCCCCTTGTCCTCGAACTCTCATCATGTCTGACACTGGAATGCCCCTCCTAAGTGGTCCCCCGCCTCCCATTGAGAACCTGCGATCAAACACCAATGCTTGTAGGAAGTGTAACAAGGAATTCAATGTTTTATTCGCTCGCTCCAGAAAGTGTAACCATTGTGGTGTGTATTGATGTCGACGTGAATTCTCTGAATCACTTGACATACACTTTTTATAGGTTACTTGTACTGCCCGACTTGCTCAGATTATCAAGCACTGATGCCCCGCACCGGACCAGAGACGGGTTACAGTGTGGTACCCGTTTGTGGTTTTTGCATTGAGCATCTAACCAGTGCGTTTCATTTCTTTGTACGGGGCATGTGAGGTGGACAAGGATTAACCAAGGAAATCAGTCACGGCTGGAGGAAAAGGCAACCTTCGGTCTCTGCCGCTTTCAAAGCTGAGAAAGTACGCGACTGCGTACAACATCAAGATTGGCCATGCTGTAGAGAAGGATGACATCATTGAAGCGATTCTGAATGCGAGAGTGAGTTGTTTACTTTTTTCTTGTTGTCTGACTCTGATAATGAGTTGGGTTGATATAGGGGCCTAATGGGTGTTTGTCTCCTGAAAATGAGGTAACTTTGAGCTTTCCTTGTACTGCCAATTGTTCGGTAGATCCGTTGACAAAAAAACATTTTTTTTTTAAAAATCAGCGATACTATAGGAAGTACTCGGTCCCGGACCGCAGCTCGGGTCGGCCTCGGAGCTTCTTCTCTCGAAGCAACCAGCAAACTCAGGAAGGAACGCCGACGCCGCCACAACCACCACCACCAAGGCCTCCACAACATTCTCGACCTTTCCCTCGACCAGACTTGGAACCTGATTATCCACCTCCACAGCAACAGCAACCATACCATCAACACGAATCGTTTACTCACCAAGAGCAATATCAATACCCACCACCGCCTGTACCACCGCCCCCCGGTTCTAGACCCCAATATTACCATCCCCAGTCGCCGCCTTCTCAACAGGAGTTCCAAGAGTCGTTCTTTCAAGGTCCCGGTCCCCAGTACCAACACCAGCACAACCATAACAACCACTATTTCGTGAATACTTCATCGTACGCGTCAAATAACTTTCAGGCACCGCCTCAGGGATACGGTTCGCAGGCCGACTTTTCCAGCTTTGGTGTTCCTCCGTTTCCTCAACCTGATCTGTTCACTCCTCCACAACCTCCTTCTCCTCCTTATGCCTCTAGACCAGCACAAGAAACAAGGACTCCGACCCCGCCTCTTCTCTTTTCTCCGCTATCGCAGCCTGGCTCACGAACGCCTCAATCCTCGCCGCCACGTCAGCCTTCCTCCAGACAACGGACAGCGTCTAGCGCTGCACATCCTTCCTTTTCATCTACTGCTCCTCCATCACTTGATCAGCTGCTAGATATGTCACCTGATACTATCCGCACCCTTTCGATTGGGACGCTCAAGGCTATCTTGTTTGCGAACCATGTCACACCTGGGTTGATACTTGAAAAGGTTGATTTGGTGACACGTGTAGTTGGGTTGGTGGACGACGAGAGGCGGGAGAGGGAGAGACAAAGGAGGTTGAATGAAGAGGAGGAGGAGAGGGAAAGGGCTATGTTGAGGGAGGAAATGGAGCGGCGGGCGAGGGAGGAAAGACAGAGGCAGAGGCACGGACGAGAGAGTGGCGAACACGAGTATGGGAATGGACATGATAGGGTGGATCCTAACCTGGGCCAGGGTGGTGGTGGTGGTGGTGGTGGTGGTAGTTCGCCATATCATTACTCTGAATCAACAACTACGTCAGCTTCAGGGACCAACAACAAGGCTGGTTCAACCCCACCCTCGAAATCGTCAGTGACGGCGGAGAGATCTGGGTTGTGTGTTATCTGTCAGGATGAGGAGGCGAATATTGCGATTGTGGATTGCGGGTAAAAAGTTTTTACCTCGGTATTGGGTGGATTTTTTTTTTTGAACTGATGGGGCTGTTTACTTTTGATAGACATATGGCTATGTGCCGAACGTGCTCTGACCTAGTCATGTCCAGCTCTCGCGAGTGTCCTTTGTGCAGGACGCGGATCGTGACTGAGCATAGGCTGTTGAGGATCTTCAAGACTTGAAAATTCGGCAAGGGGGGTTTTTTTGGGGGGGTTAGCTACAGCCAGCCAAAAAAGAAAGGTGTTGCAAGGATAAGGTTAAGGTAAGGCGTTCCAAGGAGGAGTCGATTCGTAGAGGGGGCTGGAAAGGGTAGTACCTCTTCTCTCCTTTCTTTTACTGCGTGTGTGTGTATTTGGAATGTCTCTTTTGATTCTTCAAGGGATATACCCCATCGGATATGTCGTTTGTAATTTTTCTTTCTTTCTACTTTTGACTCTTGCTCTGGCGTTTGGTTCGAGTTTGGGTGCTGTATTGCGTTTTTTTCTTTTCTTCTTCTGCTCTTTCGTTAGTTTTTTGCATTTATTTGTAGGTTCGTTTGTAGGCAGGCTCGTTTCTATACTTTTGATACCAACCACCACCACCACCAAATGTAGGCGGTGCCTTGCTGATGGGCCTAATTGTGTTTTTTTGTTAATATTGTATTTTTGGTGCTTGTACGGTTATGGCTATTTGGTGCAAGAGGGCAAAAGGCAATGTGTTAAATCGACCGACGAATACTGGTATATCCTTTTTTTTTGTAAAAGTTTTGTATATTATCAGGTAAATCTACGCTACAGTGACTTTGTTGTACAGAAAGAGAAAAACTACTATACTACTATGGGGAGATGTATCTGATTGGAAGTATAGACAATGTAGGTGAAAAGGAAGGTGAAAAAAATTAAAATTAAAATTAAAAT
>KZ302017.1:66391-92178 GCA_002554575.1 Amanita thiersii Skay4041 | reverse complement strand
TTTTTTTTTTTTTTTTAAAAATGCGGTCCACGATCATAACACAAAAAGTTTCAGGAGAGAACCAGGACTTGAGGGTTACGTTTTAATACCCACCGCACCTCATTATGGGGGGCATTGACCTCGTTTTGAATTCCACCCCAAATTCCTGGCCTGCTAAAAGAGTTTCCACTTGCTTGTTAGGTTTTCGACAACCCACACCAACGTCGCCCCATTTCTTGGTCATGATGATGATGATGAGCGCGTGACCTGATGGATGGCGAGTATCAAATCGATTTCTCGTCAGATGTGAATGGTCCTGGTTCGAGCTGTCTTGGCGGAATTGCGAGTTTTTTTTTTTTTTTTTTTTTGTAGGTGACGAAGGAGGAGTAGCTTGTGAGTAAGGTTTTGGTCTGGGTGGTATTGGAGGCGTTTGAGGGTCCTTGGGAAAGATCCGAGAGACGTGGGATAGGGTCGGATCGGAGTTGTGTGGTGTCTCTGGAGTTATGTTCCAAAATATGGACCACAATAGCGATGGGGGGCCCAGAAATGCAACTCGAGAGATTGTAAAGTGCAGGATAAACGGGACAAGAATTGCTACTAACGGAACTGGAATAGACCATTGAAGGAGACAAAAAAAATTTCTTGGTGAATTTTTTTTTAACGTCTTCAAAGGCTGGTGCTTTCCAAGGTAGGGGGGGGGGGGGTGATCATATCTGGGTGGCATATTAGACAGCTCGACTAGGAATGGGAGCGACACGATCGATGTGGAAATGTGGGCTCCCTGGTGCATCATAAATGAAGAAGTGCATTGAGGGCAACGCGTTCTATTTCGCACACCAACATGGTGAGACGCGTTGTTTCCGCTAAAAGATGCCAAAGTAGCTGATTGACTTGTTGAGAGGTTTGAATTTTTGGGGATTTTGACGACTGTGACCCAAGGCCCAGTTTGATGCGCCATGATAGACTGTCCCACCTCGATGATATGTCATTGTGGTGCGGCCTTTGAAAGATACACTGTAAGGGCTTTCATCTGGTCTGTTGTAAGTAATACCCCAGGTTGAGGTGTGAACACGGTTTCGTTGAGCCGCTCAGCAATTTGACAAATGTCAATTTCGATGCAGCGCCTAAAGTGACTGTCTGACACCAGAGTCGCTCTCCACCCTTTTGCAGACCTGCCCGAGATATAAACATAAAGCACTTGGGAATTCCTTTGATGATATGGTGGTAACCTCAATGCCGGTTGAAGGAAGTGTGAAACTATTTTGGAGAGCACTTCAAGAGGGATAGTCTGTGCAATGGAAACGGTGGAAACTAGGTCCGTTTGATATGACATGATGAAGTATCAGCTTGCTTTATAGATAAAATACAGCCGAAACCCTTTCAGATGAGAGAAGACTGAATGGTGAAAGGATGTTGGACGTACCAGAGATGGGTGTGCAAGCGTTCAAAAGTACTGGTTACTAAGGCAGGTATGTGATTTGTTCCAGTTGAGCTTGCATGTTGTTTGTTTATGCTATTGGTACCACGATCCGAGACAGAGGCGAGTACAGAACGTGTGGTTGGTTAAAGAATCTTCATTCCTGGCACGTTGGCCGACTCGTAACTTTGTGAACAATCACGGAATACAATTGGCGATTTCGTAATGTAAAAACTGTACAGCAAGAGCTTGAAACTGCTATTGAGCTAGTTTGACTATCCAAAGTGATCCTGTGGTGATTGAATGGATACGACACGCCAGATTGTGGCCCTATGGACATGAGATAGCCAGCCATTTCATTATTGCCGATGCTAAACTTGGGACCCCAACAAAAGACCAGCGAGCATCGAAAACAGATTAATCAGTACAAAGTATTAGGTGCTCCATCCCATCGCAGTGTGTTATAAGGCTGTCAAGGCGGTACAAGTTGCAGCTAGATGTGCGGCAGGCACGCTAGCAGGATTGATAATGGATGTGAACATAGTCCTTGCAGTCTACTGTGGTAACGAAGAAAGATATCAGTGTTGAGCAATAAAGCGTAAGACGGAAGGTAAATGAACAGATCATAAAGCCATGCATGTTTGATAGTCTCGTCATTGCAGTTTAGCACTCGGACGATGACTTTTGTCATTTCTAATCCTACGAAGTACGAAGTTGGAAAAGATGACATACCATCTCTGGGGTAGAGTATCATCGATGATCAATAAGTAAGTGAAGATCTTCAAGCAATGCCAATGGTACCAATCACATGTCGATGGGTAGAGCGGTACCACGAGCCTGAACAGTATGAATTAGTACTTCGTGGACGAACAGGTGAAAAAAAAGACCAGAGTTCAGTACACGAAATAAAATCATATAGAAGCAACACCAAATCGAGTTTGTTGCAATCATCGACAATAAATAAAGGGGTTTTTTGTTCCCCCCATCATTATTACACGTAATTACGAATATTAACTCACCCACTCTGTAAAATCGTGTTTGCGTGTTTGCAAGGAGGGAGTTCAGACGAAGAGCAAAGAGGAAAAAAATACCTGAGAGACATGTTTATTTGTGCGTATTGACAAACAACCGAATTTGGAAAGTGAAGCCATTTCCCGCGATTTGGTGTAGTGTGCAAAGCCCATCAAACCGACCACTCGTCCTCAAGGTGAGTAGAATCCCACTCCCCTGGCCCATCTGTGTCCTACAAGGTGTTTAATTGGAGTTGGGATGAACAAATGCTTTGTGTCGGTGGATATTAGTTGGGATTTATGACTTTGCTGAGGTGGATGGATAGTGATGATTTTGGATGAGGGGTACAAAGGCTGATTTCAAAGGAACGAGATTGAGACTTTGGGACGCAGATGGGAGGGTTTTCCTTGGAGGAGATCAAGAGTGCTGACGATTCCGCTTGCACTTCAGAAAAGAAATGCCGACACGGTTTACCAAGACTCGCAAACACCGCGGCCATGTCTCTGCAGGCCATGGACGTGTAGGCAAGCACCGTAAACACCCAGGTGGTCGTGGTCTTGCTGGTGGAGGACACCACCACAGGTGCGTCTTATTCCCCGCCCCATTTCAGTGCTATTTACTTTACTTTTCTGCATTTAGAACGAACATGGACAAGTACCATCCTGGCTACTTTGGTAAAGTCGGTATGCGCTACTTCCACCTGACGCGCAACCAGTATTGGCGCCCGATTATCAATGTTGACAAGCTGTGGACGCTTGTGCCAGAGGAGCAGAAGAAGGGGCTGACAGAAAACTCTGAGGTGGTGCCTGTGATTGACACGCTCCAACATGGGTATGGAAAGGTGTTGGGTAACGGTCAATTGCCCAATCTTCCGTGTATTGTGAAGGCACGTTTTGTATCTGCAAAAGCCGAGTACGTATATTTTTTACCTGTATTGCTGTTTTGTTTGAGTGTTGTGCTAATATGTATTGGTGTGTAGGGCTAAAATCAAGGCAGCGGGTGGAGTTGTTAAGCTGATTGCATGATTGTACCCGTACATGTTATGACTATTCACATCACATATATCTCTCTTTTTTTCTATCTTTTTGAGTTAGTCCTGTGCGGGTCCATGTATAGCGTTCAATGAATAAGCGGACCCGGAGTGAATTGTCTCAGGCCCGCGCCGAAGAGATTCCCACCACCACCGCCACGCCTCCCTTTCTCTCCTTCATATACATGAGCAGCTTGGCATCCTGGTGTAAGCGATTATTTTCTCCATCCCAACTCAATTTCTCACCCTGACTCCTCTGCCACACGATTCAGACGCCCACCAATACGCTACATGGAATCGCACCAGGCGACTCCAACAATCACAGTACATCGCTCGAACTGATACAAATACCTCTCGTGTAGCTACTGCAATGGCGCAAACAGGTGCCACGAATGGGATCGTTATTGATATGGGGAATGTAGGTACCACTAACGCCCCTGCTGGTCAAACAGGAGGGGTCGGAACAGGGGGAACGTCCAGAGACAGGAAAATCAATCAAGAGCCGCTCTTTGGACCGAATATTGGATTTGTAAGCAGCGGCCCTTCGTGGGCTATTACACATGAGAAGAAGGTTGTCACCGACGATCTCACGCCAGAAGTCGTGAAAGCTTGGATTGAGAAGAGTAAACAAGTATGTTTGTCTTTTTGTCGACTTTTTTACTTCTCCAATCTCACCCCCATACAATAGCCTGCCCAACCAACAACTACACTTCAAGCCCTTGTCAACCTCAAACGCCCCACCCTCCGTCTTTCTCCTCTTTCCTCTCTTCCAGATACAGATGATTCAACACCCTTGCATTCCCAACAACACGGTCTAGAGTTCGAATACGACTGTGATGCTCCGAAATGCGGCGTTTACGTCCACGTGCTGCTCCCCAAAGATCACCCAGATGCACCTACTTCTGCCTCTCCTTCTGGGTACTCGAAACTGCTTGTATTCGAGACTGTCACAGAAGGCGGGTTTGGGAAGCTGCTCAAGCTTGAAGATGGAGCTGTGCTCGAGTTGAGCAGGTTTGAAGGTTCCAGGACTCGTGCTCAGTCCTCGAACAGGCTCTCTATTCCAGTTTCCCCCAGTATGGATGCGTCGTCATCCACCTCTGCAAATGGTGCCACCCTCTCCTCATCTCCCGTCACCGGAAGGGCTGCCTCGCCCTCACCTGTTGACGCCGATGGCACAGCAACATCGGAAAACAGGAACCGAAGGAGGTTTACCCACTTTCATTTCAAGAAGAAGACAAACCAGAGTAGAAGCGTCTCTGGTCCTGCTTTGGCCGTTGTCGATATGGCTGAACCGGTAACGCAAAATGAGAATGAGGGAGATGCTTCTGCGACGACGACGGCGACGACGGCAGCTGCTGGAGCCGCTGGAACGACAACTGGAACCGGACATGTGACACCTGCAGTGACTGCGACAGGCAGCAAGAAGAAGGACGCAGATGACATTAAGGGTGTTAGGATTACCATCCGGTTGGCTGCGCTTGATGAGATGGGAACAGAGTTAATGTCGCCGAATGAACAGGTGACGTATTTGCATATTGTTAGATTTGGTGCCAAAGAGGCTTCGCCGGTGGGCGAGAAAGAGGAGAATGGCGAAGATTCGCGACCTTGGGTCGTCAAGGTTGTCAAGAGGGAGGCTACAGTGAGTAATTCATGTGGGCTATTTGCTGTTGAGTTGGATTGGTTTGACGAGGTGTTTAGATTGGACCGCATACATTCCACTTGCATGAGATTTATGGCCTTACTTCCTCTTCTTCGACGCATAATCCTAGTCCAATTGCACCCGTCCCAGAACCCTCTCCAAGTACTTTGCACTCTTATCCACCCCAGCCTTCTAGTCCCACACTTGCTAGTTCAACTCACGCAGAGACACCGATCCTCAGCCCTGGTGGGATGGTGACAGGTGCGGACGCTGATGACGAGAGTCTATCTGAGTGTCTGCTATGCTTGTCTGCCCCACGAGAGGTTGTGCTCTTGCCATGTAGGCATTTAGTGGCGTGTCGGGAGTGTGCGTTGAATATGGTTGAGTTTGGAGCTGGAGGGACGATTACGCAGAGCGAGGAGCCTGTTGGTGGTGCGGGTGCAAGTGGAAGTGGGAGTGGTGGGGCGAGTGGGTCTGCTGCAGGGGCGGCTGGAACTGGTACAGCTGCTGCTGGTCCAAGTGGAACAGCAACAACAGGGGGGATGATGACGGCTAGGAGGAAGAGGAAGGCAAAGGGGTGGTACTGTCCTGTTTGTCGACAGCGTGAGTGCTGAACTGTGTCTCTCTTGATGGTGATTGTCTGAAAGATGTTGACAGCCTATACGTCATTGTTGAGGATTACAACCTCACCTCCTGAGGGCATTGGCGAAGGTGCAGAGGAGAGTGGGCATAAGTGTGAACATGGAGAGGGGTGTACTTCCTGTGTACATGATCATGCCGCTCAGTCAGGAGAGCCGGATGCGGTGAATACGGTGACTACGAGGGTTGAGGGTATGGGTGTTGGTACTCCCTCTGTGGGTGGGGACGGTGGAGCGGCCGGAGCAGGAGTGGGGACTGAAAATGCAAGTCAGGCGGAGGAGGGTGGGCATGGAAGAGGATCGTTGTTGAGTGGAGGTCTTTTTAGGCTGGGGAGAGGCCGAACTGGACCTGGGAGCGTATCTGGCCCCGAAGCAAACGTCTGAAAACCGAAAGAAAAAAAAAAAGGTCAGTTTTGACCCAGTTTGCGGGGATGAGGATGATTTTATACAAGGGTTTCTATCTGGGAATCTTTTTATGTTTTGGATATGTCCAATTTTGTTAATTGTTCCTTCTGATTCTTTCACCTCTTTGGTGTCAGTTTGGGTTTGCTGACTTTTTTTCTGTAGAGAAGATTATGGTTCGTTCAATGCTGATGGGGAATAGGTGTGTGTCTTGGGTCATTTTGTGATACTGGGATGTTATGTTTAATGGGATGAAGTTTATGGGAATCTGTTGAAATGTCCTTCTTTATAATTGTTCCTTCTGATCTTTCTTGCCCTTTCTTGTGATAGAATGCTCATACAGTTGTTGCAGATTGTTAACAATTGTTGGTATCAGGGTTGTGGGATGTTTAAGTGGGTGAGTGTTGATTTGTTGTTTTCAATCCAAAGATGTCCCAAGATCCTGGTCCTTGGGGATCTCCAGGATGATGTCATTGTTTTCGGTGATGCTGAGAATTATCGTCGTATCATAACCAGGTGAATGGTAAACCAACAAACTTGTTCGTTCGATTATGCAATTCGGCTCTCTTGTAACTGCTGTTCTCTACGCTGTGTATGTGTCTTGACGGTTCCGTACCCTATCCCCTTGATTCTGTGTGATATTCGTACTATGATCTGCTGTACTCTTTTATGTATTATTTTTGCTGAACAAATGTGTAAACTTTGTGTGTGTACGTGATATTATAGATCACATGAGTGATCGTCGTATCGGCATGTTTTGAATTTATGAAACCACCAATCAAGGGACATTTGCCTCGAGGCAAACAAGCTTCGCCTCGCGGCATAGGTGACATACCGAAGGTCATGCTATGTATGTTATGCTCAACCTTCTAAAGAGTACACGACAAACATTCTTCTACGCCTCATTCAGGTTCAGTTCTTTGTACTTTTTGACAGCCTTTCCCCTGATGGCCGCAGCACAGTGATCTAGACTGGAATTTTTTTTTATTTCATCAGACATGCGGCAAGAATTGTCATTTTACCTACGCCATTTAGGGTTAGAGAAAAGAAGAGTCTTAATCCGGGTTGGTGGTATTAGCCCTGCGGTTCTAGTTTGAGAGTTTGTGGAGGTGAGTGGGGGATCCATCTATCTGCGTCAAAACAAACAATGAAGCACTTGATCATCACGAACTCGGAGCATGGATACTACGCTCCCGCATATGACTAATGACGTATAGCGATTGGAACCACAACGGCACAGCCACAAAATTGAATAAGACGGCAGCCGGATTTGGAAAATGATGATGTTACGATCTGAACCATTCCTGTTTAGGAAATCAGGAGAAAGGGCGCATTTTTGCCAAGTTCATAATGTACCAGCCTCAATTCTTTTTGCGCATATATATACCCCACCTACCCCCTCTCTCCTTTTCCTGCCCTCCTCCTTTCCTCACCCCACACTCCTTTCCTCTACTGACACTCATCCTCGCTTTCATACGAACTCGGTTGTAGCGTGAGCCGACAATGTGAGTGCTGTGTCCGTGGTTTTTCTTTTGGAAAAGAGGGGGTGGGGTGGGGGATAGGGTCTCTAGACGGGCGGTTGATTTTCGTTTCAAATCTAATCTTTCACTATTATTCAGGTCGGATATCCAGAACGCCAAAACGGCGTCCAAAGAGACGTTCGTGACTGCGCTTGTGTTCAACGCCATTGTTTTTGGAGTGGAACTGGGAGTGTTCACGTTGATCAGACCGTATTTCAAGGCGATATACGAGCCGAGGACTTATGTGCCTCCCCCTTCGTGCGTCCCGTTTTTTCGTGTTTTGTTTTTTGTCTGACGGCTTGACTGGATCTGTTAGGAAGCGATGCAAACCGCTATCGAGTAACATGTTTTTGTGGCCATGGGCCATATTCAAAGCGGACCACCGTGCGATTATTAATGCGAATGGCATGGATGCCTATTTTTTCGTTCGGTTTCTACGTATGATGGTCAAGGTGTTTTTGCCCATTTGGGTGTTGTCATGGGCTGTCCTGTTGCCCGTCAACCACGTCAACACCCAGGTGGCGGGGAAGGATAGTTTGGATAAGTTTAGCTTTGGCAATATCTCGCCCGATCAGCATCCGAGATATGCTGCCCATCTGATCATGGCTTGGATCTTTACAGGTGAGAGTGTGGTCGAAGTAATAGAGGGAATAGGCGTTAACTTATTCATTGTGCGATCCGCTCCCTTTAACTTGATATAGGGTGGATTTTGTATAACGTCAAGAAGGAGATGCAACACTTTATCATCACGCGGCAGATGCACTTGATGGAGCCTACCCATGCAAGATCCACGCAGGCCAATACGGTACTTGTGACGGGTGTGCCTCTGAAATATCTGAACAAGGAAACGCTGTATAATCTATACAAGGATTTGCCTGGTGGCGTTAAGAAGATATGGATCAATAGGTATGTCAATGTGGATCTATGTCATGAATTTGACTTCTGACATCCTTTCTTAGGAATCTCAAGGAGCTGCCTGACATCTATGACCGCAGAATAGCTGCGTGCGCGAAGCTGGAGTCGGCGGAAACCACTCTGTTACGTACAGCGGCGAAGTTACGGTTGCAAGAAGCAAAGAAGCAGGCCAAGTCTAGTGATGTGGAGCATCAGGCGTTACCTTCAGAATCAGTAACTGATGCAGCTGCTATTGTACCTAAAGAGCAACGGCCACAGCATCGGCTCGGTGCTATTCCCTTTTTCGGAAAGAAAGTGGATACCATTGAATGGGCGCGTGAAGAGATTCGGGTTTGTAACGAACTTTTGAATGAAGGTCGCAGGGCAATCGAGCGTGAGGACGAAGGAGAAGAAGTTGATATCAGCGATAAACATGCGGAAGGGAGTGTTGAGGGTTCAGAAGGAGGACGGGGAGGAATAACTGGCAAGGGCAAGGAAGTTTTGATGAAAACGATGAAGGTTGTGAGGGGAAGGCCTCAGGATAGCAAGTACCCACCTCTGAACAGCGCTTTTATCACGTTCAACAAGCAAATCGCGGCTCATTTGGCATCTCAGGCACTCACTCATCATGGTCCTTATTGCATGAGTGAGTTTATTTTTATGTATATCTGTTTCATTGTCCTGACATTGCTTAGGCTCGAAGTATGTTGAAGTTAGTCCTGAGGATGTCATTTGGGGTAATCTCGGGATGAATCCATATGAGCAAAAGGTATTGAGGCTGAAAATTTTCTTTTCATCCATGCTTAATATGTTCCAGATCCGAATGGTGGTCAGCTATTCCGCAACTGCGGCTTTGATTATTTTCTGGGCCTTTCCAGGTTGGTATTAGTCGTTTGTGAATGCGCAACTCTGTTAATGTCCCTTGCGCTACTAGTTGCGTTTGTTGGTATCGTGTCCAACGTGCACACCCTATGCGAGACGGCTCCCTTCCTTGCGTGGATATGCACGCTGCCTCCAGTTGTTGTTGGCATAATTTCCGTATGTATCATGTTTCTTCTCGATCTTATGCATGTCTTATTGAATTGCTTTCTAGGGTATCCTACCTCCTGTGATGCTCGCCATCCTCATGATGTTGCTCCCTATCGTCCTGCGTCTGCTTGCTCGGTTCGAGGGTATCCCGAACCGTACTGGGCTCGAACTATCCTTGATGTCTCGGTTCTTTATTTTCCAAGTCATTGTACGTACGATTTGATCATGTCAGTGGTTTGCTAATTGGTACCGTAGCATTCTTTCCTTATCGTCACGCTGAGTTCTGGTATCATTGCGGCTTTGGATGGTATTGTCAATAATCCCACTTCTATACCTGGACTATTGGCCCGCAATCTACCCCAGGCATCAACATTCTTTTTGACGTATGTTTGCTCTGATTATCTGATTTTGCAGTCCAAGTCAATAAATTTCGTTTTTAGTTACATCATCTTGCAAGGTCTCTCTGGTACTGCAGGAGGCTTTTTGCAGATTGTCCGCCTTATCATCTACTATGTTAAGCTCGTCATTCTGGGAAGTACACCGCGATCTGTCTATAGTATCAAGTATGTGCCACCAAGCGTTGCATGGGGTACATTGTTCCCTGGCATTACGTTGCTCGTTGTCATATGTATGTTTGTTTTGCTCTTTTTTTCCCCCACAAGTACTGACCATGTTTGAAAGCGATCGGCTACTCTATCATTTCTCCGATCATTAACGGTCTCGCATTTGCAACATTCTTCCTCTTCTATCTCCTCTACAAGTATTTGTTCCTATGGGTGTTTCAACAGGGTACAGATACAGGAGGCCTGTTCTTCCCCAAGGCGATTCAGCATATCTTTGTTGGCTTGTATGTCGAGCAAGTCTGTTTGGCTGCTTTGTTCTTCCTGGTTCAGAACGAGGAGAAGCATCCAATTGCGATTCCTGAAGGTGCTTTGATGATCGTGTTGATCATATTCACGGTATGCCTTTGATCGCTAAGATGCGTTCCCGCGGAACTGACATGAATGAGGTAGGCATTCTTCCATGCGGTCATCAACAATTCTTATGGTCCATTGGAGAAGTCACTCCCACTTACTCTGACCGAGAAAATGTTGAGCGGTGCTGAAACTTCGCCTCAAGAAGGTTACCACCCTAACCGTGCTTCAATGGTCTCAGACAGCAAGCCTTTGTCTGCCGAGTCTGAAGCGGGAGATGCGCCAGATACAGCGAATGCCTTTGCGACACGTCAAGAAACCGAGGTTGAGGATCCAGAAGAAGAGGCTTATGGTTTTGCGCATCCCGCTGTATCGCGGCCACAGCGAACCATTTGGTTGCCCAAAGATGCCTTCGGTCTTGCACAGGAAGAGGAGAAACAGTGCAGAGAGGCAGGTGTGGACGCTAGTGTTGGACCTGACGCTGTCATGAATGAGAAGGGGAAGGTTGATGTTAGTGGAATGCCGCCAGAGATTCAAGCTTTGAGCACGCGAACCTGATGATTGGTGGGAGGAGATGGTGATGTATATATACCCAAGGTAACGATTCATGATCTCGATTCGATTCTTGATGGCACGGATTTATACACGGCTTTTTCGGAATCAATCCTATTTTTTCTTCTTGTATATCCAGTATCATAATGTACATTCACTATTCCTTCACATGATTAGTACTTCCAATATTCTGTCTCTGTCTGTACGATGCACATTTTCTTTAAGTTGTGCTTGTTATACCTATTGTTCTACAATGGAAAAGGTGTGGATGTCGAGAATAGCTGCGATCGTTATCTAGTGCCAGGTGCATAGTATTCTTCGATTAAAAGTGAGCCTTGTATGTAGAGGGCTGGCGAAATGGAATACACCGCAAAATGGATATTGGAAAATAGAGGGCTTATTCGGAGCGTAGCCGTTACTGGGGGTTCGCAGGCTATTTGTTACAACGGGAGTACACTCAGTCTGAGTCCATGGTCCAAACCAGAACTCAAATTCACCATCACTCAACGAAGACCGATAGTGAATATAATGCCCCCCCCCCCCCCCCCACAAACAGAATACGTCCGTATCTTCTTGGCCAACACCACCAACTGGCAGCTGTGTTGCACGCCACTCGTCACAAAGCCTGAGGGCTTGGCTTGAGGTAGTAGTGTAGCCAGCCTGTAGAGGAAGAGGAACTATGAAAGCGGAGAGTGATAAACTTGTATTCACATGAATTGCGTAACAAAATGAGAACGGCGCCCCCCCCCCCTTAAAGGTAGATTTGAATGTATGATGCGACGCGGTATACTCACCACGTGCATCGTAATACAAAAATGCCAGGAGGGTTGATGTATTTTTGGGATTCTTTTTATAGAGGCAGCAGCTAGGAAGAGCAGACTTGTTGAATGTGCCAGTGTATAACAAGCCTGATTCGACTAATGACTTATGAGCTGCTGTAATTGAGAACCGGCCGGGGTTGACGTCTCGATCCAGTGCTGTGTGTCTCGCAACTCGCCATATTCGTAATATGATGCTAGCCGTATACAAGCAGGTCAGGAACCCTCCTATTACCAATCAACAATTGATTGCAAAAAAAAGAAGAAAAAACGTACATGGTAGATTGACGTTCATCACGATAGTACAGGATAGGAATGCCAGTGTGCTGTTGGTTATTCCGATTGTCAATGATACGTTGTTCTTTATATCAGCCATTATAGCCCAGTAGGACCCAGTGATGAGGCAAGCAACCGTGGCGAGGCATAGAAATCCTGGTACGATTATGATAGGCCATGTTCGACCATAGATAACCCAGCAATGATACATCTACTCAAGGTCATTCATCATTCAAGGAGTAAATGTCCATTAAAAAGAACGTACCAGAACAAAGTCTGTGATGGCGAGAGTCGTACGCTCAATAGTGAGCTGTACCAGAGATCAGTTTGCTTAGGGTAAGATGTTTCGTGATATAGCGCACGAGTAGAGGAAAGGCGAAATTGTGGTCAATGCCACGAAGCCAGAGATCGAATGTGGACATGGTGGAGAGGCTGAGATTGAGTGACGAGAATACAAAAGACGACAAGGGTGACTGCTAGCAATGCCCAATTGATATCTTTGCGAGTTTGTCCAGCCCTTATCACTGAATGCTAGCCACTGCACTCAATGCAGGAATGTTGTGATGTAGATGCCATAAAGAAACGACTGAAGGGTGAGTGATAACCTTCGATAAGATTTAACATGTGTCTGGACGCTGACTAGGATTAGAGGCGAGAAATCATAAGTGGCCCGCAAGCTATTTAAATATTACTGGTATCCCAGGTTATTTTTTTTTATCCGAGCTTGCTTTGGCAATTCCCCTTATGGTCGGTTGGATACGATCCATGGTAGGATTAAGACCATCGGTACAGTAGAGGCTAGGAACTGGCTAGGATGTCGATCTCTGCTGATTTGTTTGAAATTGAAGTCATGAATGTGAGCAGTGTGTCCCATTTTAGGTAACATCGCTGTTTCCTGAACATCCAATCTATATGTCAGGCCGCCGTCCCCTGTATACTGTATGGTTGTTTGCCTCCGTAATCCCTTAGAGCAAGTCAAATTCAGTGTTGTCTCTGATCGACAAGTAACCATTCAGAGGATATTCACGTGTAGAGGATAAGCGTATGATCCTACGGGTTCTTGATTACTCTACAAATTTAATATAAGATCAGCATCTTGGGAGTACAGGAAACGATGTACTTCCTACCGTTTACTGTAATTCCATGTGCAAAGTGTTGGAGATCTCAGCACTCGGCTTGTGAATGACAATAGAAGAAACATCACGCCAGAGGAGAATACATGATGAGAATACCCGAGTCAACGATCACAAGATCTTTACGGTTCTTCTGGTAGGTACGATAGTGATTGTCTCCAGGCACATGATCTGCGAGGATCAGAGTCGTTAAGGGCTTTTGTTATCAAGTTGCCGCTCTCGTCTGTAGTTTTTCTAGACCATATCATGACAATTGACATCCTTCGACTTAAGGGGATGCTGATATATTCGGAGGCGAACTACCTTGGTCAATGGTAAGTAAATTGAAAGTACCTTGTGCACTTCTAGAAGAAAGGCGCATGTGTATCCATTTAATTGTGTGAAGAATACTCACCACTACCAAGATAGCTCAGGTTCAGGACGCTACAGAATGAAAGGCCCATCGTTTGGAATTTCAAACCGTTTTTGATTGCACTTGTTAGGGAGCTGCATCAACCTCCTTTCTGGGTCCCCAGTAAGTGCTGAAAATGACCATCGCGATAGATGCAAACTATAGAAGGGTGGGCAGGATTAGGATGAGTCGTGTCCAGCCATACTAGTAAATGATCCAGCAGCGTTAGAGTTATACACTCTATAGTAAGCTGAACCCTGGAATTAGTGATTGAGAACGGAAGTTAAACGCACGATTATTATGACCTCAATTCAGGGAAAGGGAGTTGTCCGCTTGTTGGGTAGGGCGAGCCGTGATGATGATGCACTTATGGCAAGAAGATTAACAGTAGAAATGCGAATTATTGAAATAATGGGTTTGAAAGTGACGAGATGTGGTTAATCGGATGACAGATGGACAGTATTTTCTGGAGAGAAACTGAGATTTACACGCTCAACTCTGGATAAGCAAAAACATTGGGGAGTTCTGAGATGCAACGTCAACCTTGTTGCAAGCAAGTTTGTCACTGATTACCAAAAGAAAATTACAATACTCACCCTTCTCCTAGTAACCATGGACGGTCACAAATTCAACATCACCAACATCTAGCTGAGACTTGACCTGACGCGCGCGGTCATTCTCCTCAAAGGGCTTAAAGGAGATCTGAGTAGCAATGGGGTCACTTCGTCTAGTGGTGACTATCAAGTACATGGATTCCTTGCGAAATGTGACTGCAAGTAGACGAGTAGGAATGCTATGTTCTCGTAGCCAACGATTAACTAGGATTGTTGCGCTGGCAGGCGTTGGGTCTTCAATTTCATGGGCTAGACACCATTGGCGGACTTGATCAGGTGTGAGAATGTATCCACCAACAAGGTACATTTGTTACTTGGGAAATGGTTCAGTCTGACTAGGCGCGAGGCGGACACAAAGAAGGGTGGATTCAAGTTGAAATGAAACTCCGAAGGCTCCTACTCGTAAACAACCGTGACGTCCTTCACTGAACACGAACACACTTTCACCATCGTGACTTCCTTTGATAAGGCAATCCTCCAGCCAAAAGCCTCACTCAATGTCATTAATTTTCTTTTCAAGGAGCCTGGGCATAATCAGGTCAGACCTCGAGGCTAATCAGCCCTGTCATCTTGAAGAGATGATGAGTAGATTAGATGGTTTTCGATCGCTTTCGGGAGGTCATAGTGCGGTTTCGACTGGAGGTGTAAGACTGTAATCTGCACCCCTATATGGAAACATTCCATACAGCTTTTACGGTTCTAGATTGCCATCTTCTCGTGTCGGCGTCATGGGCGCCCAGGGAGGAGGCATCGATAACTGCTTTTTCTGTTGTATTGGTGCATTGGAATGCATATTGCAGTTGTTCTACATGCTGTCTAGGGGGTTCTCGATGACGGGCTCCACTACATCTTGTGTTCATCATCCAGTAAGATCTCATGAATCAGCACACACGTTTAAAGAACCGACCAAAGGTGGGACCCACACTTCGCGATAAGCCCCCATAATCTGGGCGTGCTAACTACATTCACTGATCCCTTTGTGATCGCCTGTTCTCTCTGCCTTCTCGAAATGCAGCTGGGTTACAAAATGTTCTCCTTTTAGCAAGTTACCACTGTGCTGACTGGCCTTCTTGGACCCTGTTCACACTGCGATGACTCGAATACAACATGTGCTCGTGCCGCAAGTGCGGGGAAGCTTGGCTACTGTAATTCTAACTTTCCGAAAAGGTAAAAGAAGCAACAATAAACATGTCATTTGATGACGCTAATCCTTTCGGAATTTTTTTGAAGTCTTGGTGGGAGGTCAAGTTACCTGAAAAGGCACGGACCTCAGAGGATGGTAACCATTGTTACTGCAAAGCGTCCATCTTCACGCTTTTCACTGTAATCACGTTAATATAACAAATGGATTTGACGTCGGAGAGCGAAAGGTAGCGCGTCGCAAATATGTCCGACCGGTCCTCATTTCCTTTATGAGATGATTTTGTGGAAAAAAAGCCTCCGTTTTCTTCTGTCGTTCTTTGACCAATTCACTCTTAGTTAGTCTGTGACTAACTCGTGCCCCTTTCTTCCCGCAAGTAGGCCTTGTCAGCCAAGCACACGAGGTCCCTCCCCCAAGCGTATAAAACCCCTTCGGTTTTTCACTTTCCCCCCCCCAACTCCTTCCTTCTCTCATTCATCGAGAGCTTGTCTACTGCATTCGCCTACTCCTCTCTCACCATGACCTAGCAAGGAGGTATAGTCTTACCTTCTTCCTTCATCGACGTGACTGACTGATGATTGGATCGTCTTTTAGGTGTAGGCTAATCATTATCGCAATTCGTCGGGCAACGGTGGACTTTTGCTCACCAGTTCCCCTGCGCCGCTGCTTACCAACAACCCAGGTCAAGTGGCGTGCAAACCCTTTCACTATGGAATATAAGTAAGTCTGATTGTTCGTTTCATAGCTGTCTACCGCTAATTCCAGCCGCTGTTGTTCTAGGAAGGGCGCGTTACACGTGTACTGATCACTAGTTCTCAGTCGCTGGGAGCTTTCGCTCACCAGTTCTCAGACCTGGTCTCAATCAGCGACCAAGCAATCCGGCGCCGCCATTTGTCCAAATTCAAGAACTCAGGACAAGTGGCGGATAAGAAAAATAAAGTAAGTGTGATGCCGTATCATGTCGGTTTGCCCCTGATTTCCTCCACGCAGAATTCAACATAAAGAATAAATTGGGGGACTGGGCTATGCGAGGTGAGCTACAACTCCTTTCTATCGTTTACTTTCAGAAAATTGATTATCCTTACAGGTGAAACGTGGTGCCATAGAAAGCCTTTGCTCCGGTGTACCCCTTTCACCTCAAGTGGTCGCCCCACAAATGCGCTGTCGGGCCTGGGCATCATGGTTAAACACCATAAATGCACAGGTGCACCGCAAGTGTGGCCAGGCCGGGCGCGGTGATGCGTTAGCTATTTCGCTTTCGTATTCACCAAGAAGAAAAGAAAGAAAATATCTTTATATTGCAAATCTGCCTTAAGTTATGCCTTGAGCGCCCTTTGGCCCGGGCATAATGGTTCCCTGGTGAATCGCAAGTGTGAACGGGTCAGGCGCGAAGATACAAGATTGCTAGTATTCAATATCTATATTACATGCGTGCGCCCTTCGTGCTCTCTTTTATGCCCTTTCACTCCGCTTGCCTGCTTTATGACTTCTTCCCTGTTGTTATTGCCTAAATTTTCTAGCTCACCTATGCACCTCGCAATGACCGTCAAGCCTTAATGGTGCACACCATTAGGTGAGTACTCGGGGTCGGTAAGAGGGACCTCTATGAGGTGTTCCCTCTTTCCTTGTGCCCCCTTGACGTGGGCCCCGGGCTTGAGGCTCGTTCACGTTCTGTGGCCACTGGTTGCAGAGGTGTCGAGTGACCAAGAGCACGTTTAAACCATTTCTTTTTTATGAATGTTGTATTAGACCAACTTGAATATGACTTGGGTTTTTTTTTGGACTCAATAATTGTCTGATGTGTGATGACGGCTTTTGTGAGCTAAAAATAACCTTTTTACCGCATCACACTCCGGGCCGGGTCGCTCGTTCTCTTAAACTGACTGATAACCCACCTTCTCTAGGAACCCTTGCAACCATGGATGCATCCTTTGATTACACACAACACCCCCACCGTCGATGTACGTACCCGCCTTTCACACACCCCAAACTCACAGCCTAAATGTCCAGATCTCTTGACACATACTATCACATACTACCATAAGACAACCCACTGACGAAGGAACACATCCTCGTCTCGCCGCACCGTAACAAGCGGCCTTGGCTCGGGCATGTGGAGGCGTCCCAACCTGCGAGTCTGCAAACCTACGATCCGGGGTGTTACCTCTGTCCTGGGAACGCGAGGGCGGGGGGTGCCAGTAGTCGTCAAAACCCAAAGTATACGGGTATATATCAGTTTGAGAATGATTTCCCTGCGGTGTTGACCCCACGTTTACGGGGTTCTTCTGTTGAGGGCTCATCAGGGGCTCAGAACCCCTTGTTCAGAGCTGAGCCTGTTCATGGGGCATGCGACGTGCTGGTCTTTCATCCGCGGCATGATTTGACGCTGGCTATGTTGGCGCCTGAAGACATCCTTCGTATCGTTGATGGCTGGATTGAGATATACGAAAAGCGGGGGTCCCAGGAAGGGGTGAAGTATGTACAGATCTTTGAGGTAACGGTCCTATATTCTCCCCACTCTTTTCACAAGCGGTAACAACGATGGATACAGAATAAAGGTGCGATTATGGGCTGCTCAAATCCCCATCCACACGGACAAGTGTGGTCCCTCTCCACTATCCCCTCCATCTCCGCCAAAGAGCTAGAGTCACTGAGAGAGTATTCGCTCTCGAACGTCACAGAGTCGGTTGCCCCTAGAGGACCACAAGGTACTACCATTATTCAACGCCCCATTAAAATGTTATGAATGCTAGAATCTTCTTTCTTTCTTTTCCGACATATTCAGGACGACCATGTTTGCTCTGTGACTACGCCCACACCGAATCACAGAACTCTGGTGATCATGATAGCGACCAGAACCGGATCGTCGTCCAGAACGAACATTGGCTTGCGCTCGTACCATGGTGGGCGACTTGGCCGTTTGAAATACTCGGTGAGTAAGCGTCCATCACCGTTCTTTCCCTTCTCCCCAAAATCAGTCCTGCCTCCTCTACCACAAAACTCAATGTATCTGGACAAAGGTCACTAACCACCCCCCCCCCCTTTTTTTTTAAAAAAGTGATTTCCTATCGACGGCACATCCCATCGATATCCGAGCTCACAGAAGCAGAAAAGCACACGTTTGCAGAGATCATTTCTGCCGTGACTATCCGGTATGATAACCTGTTTTCGTGCTCATTCCCATATTCCATGGGGATCCACCAACGACCGATACCCCACTCACGAGAGCAAGAGCGACAGCAAGAGGAAGATGATACCAACGACGTAGCTCACCTCCATGTCCACTTCTTGCCCCCACTTTTGCGGAGCGCGAATATTAGAAAGTTTCTTGTTGGGTAAGTGAACCCCCGGCCAGTCTCTCTGGCTTGCGAGTTGCTCACACTTTTTGAACTTTGTCAATCCAAAAAAAAAACACTTCGATTGTCCAGATTCGAGCTTATGGCAGAATCCCAGCGTGATCTTACCCCCGAACAAGCAGCCGCTAGACTGCGCGAGTGTTCTGGTGTACACTACAACATGCGTGGCAGTTGAACTTTGGATATATATATACCCAAGCCCCTCAAACCTAATCGCATATCCTTCCTTGTGTTAAATCGTTTCCCCCTCCCGTTCATTTACCGTCCGTTTGTAACCACATGGACCAATACCGCCTCTCCTCGTCCGTTCCTTCAAACACCCAGTTTATTTTCTTTATTTCGGAAAAGCCTTCGTCTAGAGTTGGTTCTTCAAAGTTTTTTTGGTACGTGGCAAAGGCGGCGTAGGGTATCAACTCGCGCTTTGGCTTTTTTGTGTATTGGTAAAAATAAAAATAAAAATAAAAGAGAAAAGAATGTGTGTTCTTCACCTTTGATGCAGCCAAAGATGGTGGCTGGTTTAGAGCCCGGTATAGATTGTTGTGCCATGCAAGGTCGAGGGAGCCAGTAAAGTGGAAGCACCTGAAGATTGTTATCAATTCAAACCCTCCAAACGTAGTTGGATGATTAACCTGATAGGGACATTGTACTCTTTTGCGATGTCGACATAAAATTGACGAGTGTATCTACTGGCATTGGTATTGTCTGATAACGGGGCAACACAAATTCATCCAGACAACCTGGGAGCGACGCGTTATCAACTTACCTACGACACAGCTAGACCTACGCACAAGCGCGTCTCTCGCCGCTGCCTCACATCTAGGCCGAGTCTTGAGGGTATCCTGGTTGACGTGCACGTAGTTTGCGGGTGCAAAGTAGCGCTCGTAAAGGGACGACTTTCCGAGACAGGGAAATCCGACGAAGAGGATGATTTCTTTGGATTTGTCTTTGGAGTGGGGTAGTAAGGGACTGGAGGTTGGTGTGAATAGGGGTACTGGGTGGGGGAAAATTTTTGGGTTAGTGGGTTGAGGGCGAGGAAGGGAGGAGGGAGATGCGGGTATGGGGTATGGGGTATGGGGTATGGGGGAATAGGGAAATGGGACACTTACGGTTTGGTAAGGAGTGGACGCTGAAGCCCGGTAGGACAAAGTTCGTGTTGATGGCTAGTTTCAAAAAGTACTCCTACACCGTAAAAAAAAGGGGAATATATAAAAAAGTGGATCAGGTTGGGTTGGGTTTATGAGGCTTTACTTCGGGTGTGTGGAACTGGACACCGGCGTTGATCGCCCACTTGCGATCTGTACTTGCGTGATCCGGTTGGCGCCCAGCGGCGTCGCCGACGAAAAAGGATGAGGATTTGTCTGGTGGGGGGAATAGCAGGTTAAAATTAGGTTACTTGGAGAGTGTACTCATTGGATGGCGCGTGCCTATCTCTATGCCGTCCTGGCGGAAAATGTTCTCTAGTTCGTACCAGATCCCGGGCATGGGTTTGCGGTATTGGTCTCTGGCGATGGCGGCGAAGATGTGGAATGGGACGTCTGGGAGCTGGTGCAATGCATGGTTTTAATGTTAGAGAGGACATTGATCATGGAGTAACAGGAGCAGCTTACCGCAACGGCGATTGAGGACACGCGTTGTTTCCAGATAGTGATCGTGCGTGATTTGACTAGTTGGTTAGTCACGATAACGATGGAATAGCTTACAAAAGAAGGCAACCGTATGAGCTTGACAAGTAACAATTGAAGGAAAAAAATCGACGGTGTAAACGTACCCCAAATCGTGCAGCTCCTTCAGCTTGCCTGGTACCATGGATCGCCACCACTTCCATTCTGCGGTTGTCGCGTGTCCAAACGGAGAGTCGATCAGCGTTCCATCGAGGTCGAACGCGGCGACGCGTGGTCGGCTTGGTGGGGTGAGGTTAGTCCCGTGCAGACAGGTTTGCTTCTCGCCTAGGTTCTTCAGCCATTTAAATTGCGCGCTTGGACCGTCGATGGCAATAGTACTGGCCTCACCAGGAGCGCGCTTGTTGAAGAACGGGTGGACTTCTATTATTATATATATCCAGGTCTCAAGCAGATACAGATACTACGGGCCAAGAGAGACATACGTTTAATATGCTTGGATGAGCCCTCTGATAATGCATCAGGACTTGGACGGCGCTTCATAGTCGAAGTCTGTGAGTAACTCGACAACAACTGCCTCCGGAGCCGCCATACTAAGGTGGGTAAACGCCGTGACTCAAACCTAAACATGTTACCGTCACCGTGACTGTCACACAATGTCGTCTCGTCTAACAAAAATCCTTCAACAATGAACGCACCAGCCAGATACGAGCTCTTCGTCCTCGAAGACGGCGAACGCGCGTAAGTGGGCCCACTTCTCTCTCACACCTCTACTCTTCCCTTACTCCTCACACTCAGCGTCGAAATCACCGAAGACACCAAAATCCCCAACGCCGCAACCATCAAAGTCATAAAACAAGACCACACCCTCGGCAACATGCTCCGCGCCCAGCTCCTCTCGATGCCACAAGTGCTCTTCGCGGGGTACAAAGTAGCCCACCCGCTACAGCCCTACTTCCTCATCAAAGTCCAGACAGACGGTACCATCACGCCACAGGCCATCATTGAGCAGGCGTGCACGAAACTCATCGCGCTCGTCGCACAGCTCGAGCAAAAGTTTAAGCGTGAGTTCTCGTTCAAGGATGCAGAGGCCAACTCGGCAGCAGCAGCAGCTGCCGCTGCGGGGGGACAGGCACCTGGTGTGTTGGACGATCCGTATGGTACTGGGTCGACGGGTGGAACGGGCATGTGGGCTGCTGGGAGGGATTATCTGGATTTCTGATGGTGCTGCAGATATTACACTTCTTATCTCATTTCTTTTCTCATTTCCTGATTCCTGGTAATAGAATCTTGTAAAGCAATATAATGCATGTACTTGTTCTTCTTAAAACGCGATCCTCCAAAATACCAACACGAAAGCAGACACAAGAAAACTATCAAATGACCCCTCCCTTCTATCCTCTTCCACCCCTTTCTCTCCTCTTCTCTTCCCTCCTCGCCTTCACTCTCTCCACCTCCCTCTTCTTCATCTGTGTCCGACTCACAACACCACCCTCCCTCTCCTCCCTCTCCCTCATCTCCAAAAACCGCTCAATACACCCCTCCATCTTCCTCTGCACGACCACCCCCGGCGTCCGAACATACTCCTCCGAAGCCATCTCCTCGTGCGAAAGCCCCCACTCGAAATCAAATCCCCACCCCTGCACCATCTCCTCACCTGGTAACATCGTCCGTCTATTCTTACAAACAACACCACCGTCCCCATCAGCAGCAGAAACTAACCCCCCCTCCTCGCGCCACCACCTCACGAAATGCACCGCTGCCCGCTCTAAATCAGGCTCCGCACCGCGCTTGATCATCCCCATCCGCCTCGCCAACAACGTCAAAAACTCGGCAAGGTCGTTCGTCGGATAGACAGCTTGCGACGGCGCAGCAGTGTCATCAGGTGCTGCAGCAGCAGCAGAAGAAGAAGACGCAGATCCCCGGAGAAGGTTCAGGTACGCTGGTGCTGGATACGTGCACCAATAATCAAGGTGGAAATACAAGGAACGAGAGAATTCGAGAAAAGAGATTGTAAGAAAGCGGCGTAGCAGGTGTTTGAAGTGGTGCGCGTGCGTGTACGTATATATGTAAGTGAGTGAGTGAATGTTACGATGTATACGCGTTTTGCGTTTGCGTGCGTGCGTGCGTGAGGGTGTTGTGTGTGTGTGTGTGCCGAGTGTATGGTTATGCCCAGCGTACGGATACCAGTCCGTAGTTGGGGGAGGTTTTTTTTTAGGCCATCCGGAGATTAACAAGAAGAAGGGTGGAGTGAGTTTGTTATGTGGAGTAAAAAGAAGCAACGGGTGAACACGGCCGGCCAGCATAACGATAGTGCGCACCATGCAATGCCGAAGAAAAACAAAGAGAGAGAAGATCGAGGCAAATAAGGGGCATAGAGGTAGCCGATGTTTGCGTGCAAATGTGTGGGAGGAGCGTGCGTCAGTACGTACAGTTTTTTCCCAGATTAACCCAGATTCATGTAAGAAGAAAGGAAAAGGGAAGATCGTCCCCGACGCAAGCGGAAGGGGGGGTTTTTTTTTTAAAAAAAAGAGAAGAATAAACAAAAGGGGGGAAGGAGAGGGAGCCATGCGCGAGGAGCCGTCGCGTGTCAACTCGAACCTTCCCTCAATGACAGACAGCCGAGAATGAAAGAAGTTCAAGTCACAATGGAAGAAAAAAAAAAAAAAAAGAACAAAAAAAGACAACGACAAGAAGAAAAAAGACGTACCGATCGGATTGAGCACGTTGAGTCTATACAACAGATACGCCGCGAGGGTTTCCATATCGTACAAGCCTTCCTTGATACCCGCTAGTCACACATACACCCAAAACAAGGGTGAGGGGGAAGAAAGACCACAAAGGATAAAGTGTAAGTTAAAGCCATGAAAGAAGCGTGTTAAAAAAAGAGAGAGAACAAAGAAAGGAAAAAGAAAATTAAAACAGCCGAATTGGAAGGCTTTTTTGGCTCCCCCCCTCTCCTGCTCCAAAGGAACGAGGAAGCGAGGATCAGGAAGGGGGGAGTGAGGGGATGGAAGCATGAACACGCAATCCCGCAATCGGGAAGAAGCATCTCTGACCACACGCGGACCAAAGGTCAGGCGGAGCCCGCACCCTAGATCCTGGCCAAAACCCACCACCCCAGATCCCCAAATCCCAGGAAATAGAAGTCCAAGCATGAGGAAAGGGGACGAGGAGCGGAAGGGGGGAGGGAGCAGGTGAGATAAGCTCGCGGCAGGTCAGTGAGCCATAAGTTTCGAATAATCCACGGGCATCAACTTTTCCTCTTGATGACTCTTTACGTACCTATCAATGCTAATTTGACTCCACGTTCGGCGCCTTCCGTTCCTTGGCCTAGAAAGGGGAGCATCACACCTGGCGAGTCAAAAGCATATACGAGGGGCTCGAGCGAGATTTTAAGCCGCGTTGAAAGCGCTTGTGTCAGTCCTGGCTGTGCGGATGTGCGCAGGGCTTTTGGTGTGGCTAGTGGTGGGATGTTAGAATGCCAAGGTTTTTTTTTAAAAAAGTTTTTGAGTTTTCAATGGAGCACCACACGGGGTAAAAAAAAATATAAGAGAGAGAAACGGGAACCGAAGGGGCAGTACGCACGTCCTTTAATACCCGAATTCCGAAGTGCATTCAGCAGCGTGGATTTACCTACGTTAGGCATCCCAACGACTAGTACATTATGCTCCATGGCATGTGGATACTGTTTTGAAATATCTAAGAAATGAAAAAAGGAACCGTCAGAAAATTCCCAAACCAACGCCGTAGTCATATCTACAAGCCATACACCCAAGTGCAGCACAACAGAAGAGGAGATAGGAAGAGGGGGAGGAATGGGGGAAAGTCGACATACTTACTAACAACTCGCTTAAATTCCGGATATCTCGCGACCTATGCCACGAAGCGAATAAGAGGCGTTGATCAGGAAACTTGCTCGCCATCGCTTTCTGGAAGGGCTGAAACAAAGCACCCCCAGAAAAAAGAAAGACAAAGGAAAAATAATAATAATAATTAGCGTTTGTCCAGTCAGTTCTGATAGACACCCAGGCAGTAGCAAGAAAGTTGGTTAATGACTTGGTGGGCGAAGTGACAAGGAAGATAAAAGGGCGAGAAAGCTACTGCCCAGCCATTTACTCTCCATAAGGAATCACTTACCTCCATACCCCACTCAGCAACAAGGTCTCGCTTATTAAGCACGACAATATGCTCGCAAGCCACCGAATTATGGATCCTACACCCAGGGCGGTTAGGATCCCATCCTCGTTCCAGCCGCCACTGTCTCAATGCACCTATAACCAACATCAATAAGCATGAATAAAAATAATAAAATACAACCCGCGCCCAACCCACCTTCCAACTCCCAATTAATACTCGTCAACGGCAATCTCGTATCCCGAATCTCAAGCACCACATTCGTCTTCTTCAACAACATCGGCAAGATCCTCGTAAACTTCCTCATATGTCCTGGGAACCAAGACGGAGGACTCGGCAACGCTGGCATGAGTAGGTGTTGCGAGAATACCATTCTGTTTTTTTTTTATTTTTATTTTACCGATACTCTATTGCGTATACGCGCGCGCGTTTTCTCTATATCAAAAATTGATTTGATGGGAGCTTGTGATTGGTTTGAAGGACAGGCGGCAGAAAGGGTTGGGCCCGGAGGGAGGAAAAAGATAACGAACAACGGAAAGTTCTAGCACCCAAAAAGAAAGAAAAAAAAAAGAGAAAAAGGAATTATAATAATGCGATATAATGGAAACGCGAATCCCCGAATTCTTGAAGGATCCCCCTCTTTCTGATCTTCCCGTTTTTGTTCTCTTTTTTAATTTCTTCTCGGTTAAGTTTATAACAAGGCAGAACTAGCACCAGTAAAGCACAAGACGGGGAAAAATAAATGAAAGAATCAATCAGGTAAACAAAAAAGTTCATTCGGGGATAAACATATACGTACACAGTGCTGACCGAAGTTCACCTTAGTTGATTTGGGGGGTGGGGAGAGGAACACAAAGTTCCTTTTCCAGGACACTCGTAACTCTCCCAAGGTCCGAAATAAAATAGATGTCACCTGATTTATGGATGGTGTTACTAAAACACGTCAGTAAGCATACAGCCCAAGTAAGTATGAGTAAGAAGATGAGTAAACCCGCTCAAGCGCTCAGCCTATGCACAGCAGTGGAAAAGGCGCTGACGATTGAGGCGCTTTTGCCTTCCACCAAGCGGGTACCCCATTGCCGCCTGTGTGCGGGAGACACATACACACCCTTCGCATCTTCCTTCAAACGAAGGGAAGGAGGTGGTGGCAGAGACTGGGCACATACAACACAACTTACTTCTGCTTTACAATAACTCTTCCCTTTTCCCAGTTCGTTCTTGACACGGGAAAGTGACAGACTTACCCACCCCAACACACACACACCAAGAAAAAAAAA
>KZ302017.1:25205-66275 GCA_002554575.1 Amanita thiersii Skay4041 | reverse complement strand
AAAAAAAAAAGAACAACAATAGTCACGTCACGTCACATCAACTTAACTTTCTGTTGGAAAAACAGTGCCCCGCACCGCATTACACACACATACACAAATACAACAACCCAATCCCAATCTTTCGGTGACGGTCTCGGCCCCTTCCTCCCCAACCTCCCATCTTTCCATTCCCACATATAACTGCAATAATAATAATAATAACACACCCACAGCCCTTCCACCTTCTTCCACCTTCTACCCCCCCCCCCCCCGTTTTCTATTAATTCTTCCAA
Source organism: Amanita thiersii Skay4041 (assembly GCA_002554575.1). Taxonomy (NCBI): domain Eukaryota; kingdom Fungi; phylum Basidiomycota; class Agaricomycetes; order Agaricales; family Amanitaceae; genus Amanita; species Amanita thiersii. The sequence goes on along the minus strand of KZ302017.1, from coordinate 66,003 downwards.
TGCCCTAAGCTATCAGTTCCCCTTCTAGGCCCAGGGAACATATACTAAACCAAAAGGCATAAATTTACCACGCCATAGCCTCAAGTGCCCCCGGGTGCCATCATTTTTTTCTCTCCTGTACCGTAAGGTTAAATGATTATACACACATGGATGAGGGGGAGACTTGAAAGAAGGGGGTGTGTATATAACACCGTAGACCCTAAGCTAGATCAACCTAGACATCCCCATCCCACCGCCTAGTTCATTCAATTTACCGTATCGTACTACTTGTATAACAATGTTTGTTGCCGCTTTTTTCCTTCCTTCTTTCCCTTCTGTTAACCAACTAAATTGAAACTCGAAGAAGCCCAGCTAGTCGCTCCGAGTCATATCATATATCACTGATTGCATCTAAATTTGTACACACACGAGTGTCACATTCCTTCCCCCCTCCGCAGCCTAGCCTTTTTCCTTTCCCATCACGGGAGCTTCCCCCGTTATCATTTTCCCTATCTACTGGTATAACTACGATACAGATGTTTGTTCAAGATTCGAGACGAAAAACAAAGAGATGGCCATACTAACCGTCACACAAAATGACACACACACACACACAAACACACCTTTTTTTTTGACTCACCTAGCTGACACAAAAAGTCACTCACTTGAACACACACAAAAAAACTAATAACTCCTGTTTCATATTCTATATCACGTCAAGAATACCCGTGTGTTAGTATGATATATAGGTTCTGGCTGGTGGTTGGTGGTGTGGTGGTTCGGTGTGTGGTACGTAAAAGAACAACAAATAGAAAAAGTTATATGTTGCTGCCTGCTGTTGCTGCTAACGCACGTCAGTTTGGAAGAGCGAGGTTTGCAAAATTGGTAACACAAGACACAAATTGGGTCAGGTAAAAAAAAAAAATCGTAGAGAAGAAAAGAGAAACTGTTATACCAAGAAAACACTCTGTCAGCGTATGATCCGAAAGCATGGGGGAGAGAGAGAGAGAGACGAAGAGGGCGCGGGAGGAAACGACAGATGGAGAGATAAGAGAAAACGAAGAGAGGCAATCAGCAACAAAAGGCAGCCAACTGCAGTCATCAGCCGTTCTCGGTAACGTCGGGCAAAGTGGGTAGATATCAAAAACGGATCCTGGTAGTTGGGCGGGTAACCTTGGTAGCTGGTCGACTACCTCCTGGCCTATTCTCAAAATTAATGAACCGCTACAAGTCTCAAAAAAAAAAAAATCCGACCTGGTGGGAGGAGGGGATTTATACCCAGCTATCCTTACCGACGCCAATGGCATCAAAATTTTTTCCACTGCGTGTTCGCCTCTCGTGGAGGACGGGAACTGCATCAAGGTTGATGAGTTTATCTGACGGCTTGGGAGACCCCTCGACCCATCCCTTCCAGCCCTTCTTCACTGCGATTCTCTTCTTGCGGGGGCGAGGAAGGGATGGAGGAGCCAGCGACAGCTCGTCATCATCGGGCGTGCGCGGTCTCTTGGAGGAAGTGCGCGAAGAGCAGGAGGGGCCGGGAGTTGAGGTGGATGTGGACGCACGCGGGAGGGGTGATGAGATGGGGGGCGGTGTGACGGAGACCGATCGCTGCATTGTCGCGATGTGGATGGCAGGGCGTGCGCGCCAGAAGGACGATGCGGCGGTGGTAGGTGGATGCTGCGCCCTTGGAGGGGCGGAGCTGGAGGCTGCGGGTTTGGAGTCAATCATCGCGTCCGATTTCGGGTCTGGGATGTGGGGTGCTTCCTTGAGCTTCGGGCGTGTAACAGCAGCAGCCACAGTAGCGGCCTTTTGTTCCTTCCTCTGACGCTCACGATCCCTCTTTTCTTTCCGCCTATTCCTGCGTGAGACTTCGTCCTTCTCTACTGCCTTGTAGGGAGCGACGCCATTGAGGAGGCTAGTGAGCACGTCGCGGGGGGGACGGACGTCGAAAATGCCAGCCATGACTGCAGTAGCAGAGCGTCTGATACGTTTGTGGGTGGTGGAAGACATTGGGGGTAAGGGGCAACTGAGAGGAAGGATTGTGGAGGACATTGAGGCTTTTGGGATTTATAGTTTGAAGGGCCGCAGTGGAGCGGAGTGGTGGTGGATTGTTGTACGTTTTACGGCATCAAAATAAGAACAAACAAAATAGTTGAAAAGCACGTGCCAGATCGATTCGCGATTCTCCTTCACCAAATCTATCCCCATTTAGACAATTCTTCTCCCTCTTTAGTCGCCCGAACTCTCACCGTGCCTCACCCGACACACATGCTCCCCCTCCCCGCGGTTTTCCATTTCATCTTATTAGCCTCACATCTTATTTTCGTACCCTCTCCAGCCTTTCTCCCAATATTTCCCCCTTCCCAACTCGACCCATCATGTTTCGCCCTTTGTTTGTCTCCCTTTCCGAATTTCACACCCACCCCCATTTCACTCAATTGTTTGATTGTCACACGCGAACTGTGGCAAAAAAAAATGTGAATTCAATCATTACAAAAAAAAAAAAAGAGGACTGTGTATCAACTGCAGCCACCTCATTTCCTAAATATCACTATCACCTTGTAATACCGAGTCAGAATAAAATCTAATGTGATCATGCTAGAATATAGTAGCTGTACAGCCCCCTTCTCCCGATCCCCCTTGATTTGCAGGGAGACTTCTCTCATCCCAGATCCCCACCACAGTATGACCAACCCCTCTCATCTCCTTGTCCCCCGACAACCTTTCCTCCCCCCCAACCGGGAGTATCCGGTACCTTCAACCGCGCCGTGTAAAAACATTGTCTTTGTACCATACTTGTAACGTGTTTCCATGGCCTCTGACCTGAACAACAACAAACTCAAAACTAAGGAATACCCATGTTTCGTGTGGTAAGCGCCCCCCTTGCTTCGCCCCTCATCCAAGTCCCAGTCATCTCGCGCTTTTATTCTTATTCTTATTTCTTTAATTTAAGGTGGGCGTGACAATTGAGTATACAGTACTGGTACAACGTTGGCTTAACTGCCGCCGCGCATCCACTAGGCCTCTGGCCTCTTATACCCTCTTTTGGGCGCTCCTGCCTGCATTCCAGGCTCCGGTGCCTTGCCTGGCCAACCGTATTGTCTTATTTTCTTGGTTGCCATTGTATTAGTCCTTGCCAGTGTTTCGGGTCAATGTTCCCGACAACACGGATCCTTTTTTTTATTTATTCCTTTCCTTCATTTTTGTTAGGTAAGAATGGAGTGGAGAGACAAGTGGAGGGGGTGAAGGGGAGAGCAAACAGTCCAATCGATGGAAGGGTGGCGAGCGAGGAGAGGGTGGAGGGTGGAGGGTGCACAGCCGCCCGTGCCGCAAAATTGGGTGGGTCTGCCCCGAAAAGTTTTTTTTTTAAAAAGGTGTCATAATCGAATCCATAGATGGATAATAATTGCTGTGTTTTCGTTTTGTGACAGCTCTATTTTATTTTTTTTCGAGTCAACAAGCAAAAGATCATTCCTCTGAGTTCCTTCGGTCGCGGCTGCGGGCGACTAGTATTGGGCATGAAGCCGCGCTTACCAATCCAGTTGACCAAAGGCTGGGACGCTCCCCGAAGCTACCCTTTTTCTGTTGTTTGATTAGCTATTCACCCACATACCCTACCTACCGAAGAAGCAATCTAATCCTAATCACTTTCACATTCTGAAATTGACACCGGTGACTATCATCACCTCCAGCTTCCGCCCACCTTAACACCCCTCCCTTCACCCCGCTGACCACGCAGGTTCGGACTAGGGCTTCCAAGAATCTTTCCTTTCTCAAGTTCCTCCCCACTACCACCATGAGGCCAACAAGAAAAAAAAAAAGAACCATCCGTTTTTTTCCCTTCCGTTTCCTGGGCGCGCTCAGGCTGTATGATATAATGACTCGGGAACTCTTTCCATCCACATGCGACCACCACCAAATTGATCAAAAACGAGCGCCAACACCCAATCCCCGTAGAGCAAGCATATTTCCGAGCACGAGTCAGGCAGGAGTCACAACAAAACACAACGCAATACAAATACTCCACACCTTTCTTCCCCTCCCCACCTCTTATCCCAGGATGATTCCCTCATTGGGTAGTAAATAAAATTATATTATATTCCGGGCCATGGCACCATCTCCATAGAACCTGGGTCTCGCACATAACCGTGAACAACAAACAATTCATTGTTGATTTGCGGCGCATTCCTTTCCCCACCCCCCCTCCTTCCCCCCGGTAGTCCGCCGGCCCCTTAGATGTCAACGTCTATCATGATCATATACTTATCCACTTTCCCACCTGATTCCCACCGACTCATCCACTACACATACCGCCTTACACCGCCTTCACCGACGACAAACTTCCTATCAACAAGGCCAACAACAGCTTTACCATCCTCACACCTTTATCACCCTAAAAACAAAAAAACCCCTCACAGCCCCCCTCTCCCTTCCCCCACACCCTGGTTATCCAACCCTTCCCATACTCGTATAAGCCCACTTGACAGCTGCGTTATCAAAATTTGATGTAGAGATAACGGTATGCAGTAGTAAACTTTGAAACGTTGACTACAACAGCACCTCTGACATGATCGACTTGATGATAATGATGATGATTCCCGCAACCATATAATACAAATGTTTATAATTAGCCACACTTTTTATCACCCTTCCACCTCCGCTTCCTGTGTCCATGACCCTGTGCTGTACCGTCGTCTATCCTCGGTTGTGCCAAGAAGCCCTTCTCACTTCCCCCCCCCCCTCGGATTTATAGTGATAGCAACAAGCGATAAAAATGGACAGATGCTAAGCTTAATTCCCAGACTGGCTAGCTAGACCCCCCCCCCATCACACTCTCTTCTTTTTAGGACTGTCAGTGAGGGTCTGTATGTATATAAATATAATCGCAACTAAACCCAATTGTGATCATGATTGTATAAAATACAATTGTCCAGCTTGGGTGGCGTGCGGTTATCACACACACTCCCCTCCTCTCCCCGCCACCACCCATTGGCAGTGCCAGTGAGCACAGGTATATCTGCAGAGAGTGTGTAATGAGTCCCCTCCAGTACCACAACGTCACTACTAATACCGGCTGGCCAACCCAACTGCGCCGACTAGGAAAAAAAAACAAAACAAACAAAGTATACATCTACTCTACTCTATGACGCCACTCACCATTCCCCTGACCGGGCTCAAGCGCACTCCACCCACACACACACACACATTCACACCCCTACACCCAGAACCCCACCGTCACGGATTATATATATATTACATCCGTCATTCTACTATCTACCACTTGCATGTGTATTCATATCACACCTACACACACAAATATGATACACAACTATATACATTATTTTACATGTTCCGTCCGCGCAGCCTCCCCCGCAAACGACTTATTAGTAAACCCGAGAGTCTTGACCTGTTCTAGCATGTTGGTCTGGTCCAGGGTGAATGCGGTTTCTTCCTTGCTAATCTAAAACCCAAAAAAAAAAAAAAAGGACGGATTCCAGTAATGGGCGGGTGTTTAACAAAAGGTCTGAGCAACGAGTAACGTGCGGGTGACCAGCAGTGGGCGAATAGAACAAGTGGAAAGAGAGATGCCTCAGACGTACTGGGGCTAGACTTGGACATCCAACATATCATAATGGCGCTATTGGTAGTAGTCAGCTACCTAGTCAAACCCCAACGCTTGTCCCAAACCCATCAACTCACCCAGCACCATCCCACAACGCTCCTATTTTTTTTTTTTTTACGAAGTTGGCAGTAGTGATACTAACAATCCCAACAAGCTCGCTCCGCCACCAACCCCACCCGCCTACCCACCGGCCAGTAGATACACCTCCGCCCCGTGTATGTATGTGTGTGTGTGCGTGAGTGAGGAAGAACAAGAGTATGTGTATAAACATAACAAGCGCATGGTACACATGGGGCATGACAAGACCCAAAATAAAAAAATTTACACTTGTCATGCGTCTGCTGAACTGTTCCGGCCTCTCCCTCCCCCCCACACCCCTCTTTCCCCACTCCACATACACACCCACTCACTTGACCCATCCACCTCCCTACCCATCCACCTCCCTACCCAACCCCCATCCCATGCCAACCACCCTACCCCCCCTACCAGGGGCAACAACGCAAACCCACACCCACACCAAACCATATTGTTACGTACCCTACCATATACACCATGTGCATCACCCTACACATACGACATATATAGACATAGTTACACCCGAGAGGTTGCTTGTGAGACCCTGTAATAGACTAGCTAGAACACGGAGATGACATGGCATGGTATGGCATGATGATGTAAAAAAGTGAGATTCGCAGATAGCAGATTTAGTAGATTGGCCAGGACCTTTAGGGGTTTATAGGTCTGGATCGAGGTTGTGTGATTAATTTGAGATTGGGATAGCCAGATCCAAGTAACGAGGGATGTAGGGACGAGTTGATAGCGGGAGGGGGAGGTGGAGGGAGAAGGAAGATCCATGCGGAGGAGGGGAAGACGAAGGCAAGAGATCGTGAGCAGATGGCAGTCCGGAAGGTAGGGCCGAGGATGGAGAAGGGGGATAGATGAGGTGGGAGAAGAAGGGGAGGAAGAGGGGAGCGGAGAACAGATGACAACAGTAACCCCCTATCTACTACTCAATGCTACATAGGGCACAACTGCCAAGCACAAGAAAAACAAAAGGAAAAACGCACGAAAAGAAAGAAACCGAACATCAAAAACTGGAAGCTAAAAAAACCGAAGAAAAGATATCAAAGTTACATCATGACACCAAACATCAAAAAGAGGAAATCATCATCATCAGAGCGACGAAAATGGAGAGGGAAAGGAAAGGAAGGTGGGTACTTGGGTTGGCTGTTACTATTTGGTGCCTGCGCCACTCGATATATAACGAACTCGGGGAAATGCTGCAAGTGAAAAAAAATAAATTCAATTGCCCAATTGGTTCCCCCTCATTGTCCTCCGTTTTCACTTTTATGTTTATCCCAACTCTCAAGGGTAACACTCGCCATAAATCCAGGGATACACTGCTCCTTCTCGATCCAGTAATGCATCATGTTTGGCAGGTCTTGAGGGCCCCCTTCGCCCTGCGCAACCAGCTGCATCTGCATGCCTTCCGTCCCGCCCTGTCCGGCTAATAACACCGAATTTAAGTAAACTCAATATGTCACCACAAATATAGTCAGGAAGCAGGAGTGATGACGAAAAAAAAAGTTGTTGTCGAGAATAGAACCAGGGATGACTTACATTTTATCGGCTGAAACACAAACGACGCACCGAGATCATACATGCTCGTTATTCGCACTTGTCCATTCGGATAAAACGCTAGCTTCACACCAAGTATAGATGCGATGGCTTCTCGGAATTCCGCGCTCTTTGAGGTAAACACCTGACCAATGAAAAAATCCCAAAAAAAACCTTGATTAGAATAACCACATCTCAAAGCGCCATAAGAGAAGGAAAGTCTGCCACTCAGTGGGCCAGCAACCAAGGCCATAAACACAGGCCGAACAATGCAGTAGTGAATTTACCTGCTGAAGCCTCAACAGCCTCTTTTCTTTCTGCTTCACAGTGTCGTCCAGCTCCTGCTTCTCCTTCATCACAAGCTCGAAACTTTCCTTTGGCACCAAGTCGGGTCCTACAGCCGGCTCACCACCACTTATTGGCCGTTGGTTTTGCGCGTCCCCACTCTCCATTCCCGCCTGCTTGGCTTTGTCTTCCAACTCTCCTAGCCGTCGTAACAAAGCTTCATTCTCACCCCTCAGCAGGTCCATAGCTTCCTGTCTCAAGGCGAACCACTGCTCCTCAGGATTGTCGCGCATGCTAAGCACACGTACACCCGGTGGTACATGTCTCCCGCCTGCAATCTCTCCTGACAACTCAAAAAGCTCCTGCTCAAGATCGTCTATCTTCTTTGCCTGAGTGGCGCTCAGCTCCTCAAGCGACTGGATTTCTGCCACAGCGAGAACCATCAGCAACTCGTGAAAAAGCGAGTAACCTAGAGGAAGTATGGAGAAGGTGTACACACTTTCCTGAAGTTCAGTCTTGTCTTTTCGGGCCTGCTCGGCCTCCTTTTCCAGTGCCTCCCGCTTTTCCTTGCTCCAAGCTGTTTTCTTGATCAGGGCATCGTGATCATCCGCGTTTACAGCGCCGGTATCACCGCCTAGAGCATCAATCTCCTCAGACAAGACTTGGTTAGCTGACTTGTACTGTTGAAGCAGCGTCTCAAGCTGGTTGATACGCGTGCTTTGAGCTTCGATATGAGTGTCAGAAACCTCTATTGTATTTCCACCAGCAGGGCGGGAAGCTTCTGCCGTGTAGGAGGCCTTGTAATATCAAAGTGGAAAAATTATAAGCCCGTGTCCGGAATTTAGATAAGAGTTAGATCCATACCACGAGTGCTTGGAGGAAGCCAATCTCACGATCAGCTGTCCCAAGGCGTGTTTCCCGCCTGCGCACCTTCTGGTCAAGGGCACGGACTTGGTCTTGAAGTGAAGCAACCACTCTGCCAGTTTTCTCCGACTGGGAGCGGAGTGCGGCTACTTCGGCCTCACGTGCACGAAGAAGCGCCATGGTTGAGCCGTGTGACTCCAGAAGAGCAGCGTGTTCTAGCCTGAGAGTTGCCAAGGACTGAGTGACGGCAACAGGAGGTGGGGAGGTACTTGATGTTGAGGCAGAGAGTGAACTCTGTTCTTGAGCATGAGATGACGCCCTACAAACGTCATGAACACGATCAGGAATACAAAAACGGCTAATAGATCAGAATCAAACCATGCTTCTCTCTCTCTACGAGATGCCTCAAGTTCAGCTTCGAGCCTGCCAACCTTGTTCCGTAATTCATCCAACGTGCGAAGTTTACGCTCCATGCCGCGTTTCTCCTCACGCAGAACTTCGAGACTAGAGTGATGCTCCCGTAAAACCGTCACTTCATGCGTGAGCTTTGAGTTCTCCCTCTCGAGAGATCTGAGGTACGAAGCCTGGCGGTGCAACTCGTCGCGTACAACAGCCATGTCTTTCGCCTCCTGATCGTTTATCGATGACTTTGAATCTTCCTGGGACTGAGTGCGAAGCTGAGATCGCAACGAGGCAATGACTTCCTCATGCTGAGCAGCAATGGCACGTGATTCAGTGAGTGTTGCCTCTAACACCGTTTGATCAGCCTTCAGCGACGCTAGTTGAGTTCTGAGAGAGGAGATGGTTCCTGACGTAGAATGTGTCAGTGATGTATGCGTGTCTGAAAGCTCGTCGTGCTCTTCTTGCAAAGTAGACAGGTTGGTGCGTAGAGTGCGAATTGTGGCATCCAATGAATTCTTCCAAGGAAATGGTCAGCTAAACGGGGACCAGGAACTGGGAGAGCTCGGTACCTTCTCCTTTTCAGCTTCCGCTCGCTCACGTTCCCTCTCCTCCTGCAACTCTTTCTCTCTGTCTGCCAAAAACCGCCTGTCGCGCTCTAACCGCTCCACCATAGCTGACTTCTCGCGCAACTTCACTTCCAACTCCAACTTTGAAGATTGCGAAGCCACCAACTGTCGTTCAAGACTAGCATGAGCAATCGTCGACGTGAACAGCTGCTTTCTTTGCTGTCGTTTGGCACTTGAGAGTTGAGGGTCTACACAAACGTCAATGCTTGAAGTTGTAATTCAAGAACAGGGTACAACACCTCTTTCTAACTCGGCGGCTAGCGAGTCCCGCTTGGGAGCGCGCGACGAACTCATGGCCACACTGGTTGTCCAGGGAAATTCACAGTGGCTGCAGACCTGTGATTCGGCTATACTTGTTTGGAACAGAGGCCACAACCAAACACCCGACTAACGGGAAAATTGCCTTTTGGGGATTTTGGTAATCAACGGCTCCGCTGCCGCCACGCTCTTGAACGTTGCTTTGCTTTCGACGACCCCAGGTGCGATTGTCCCCAAATATGTGATAGTCCTTAATCCACCACGGATCAATGGAACTTTTTGAGGTACCACAGATCACACTTCTCACAAAGGGAACAAGGTAACTAATTCCCGTAATAGTTGACGGAATGTGTAAACCCAAACACCAGTGCTACCCTCGAGTTTTCGCTGTCTTAATTTTTCTCCTTTCATCCTTACCCAACCTCCCAACTCTGCAATCAATATTCCTGATAGGTGAGCAACGTGTTCGCCACGATACTTTTTGTATTTTAGTAGTTACTCCGATTTCGTAAACATGTCATATGCAAATACTATTGACGCATAAGGTGGCTGTATAAGGGCCTGGACTTTGTTTGAATTTGGGATACCAAAGGAGATCTAAAAGACCTCCCCCATGTGTGTTTGTCGTTGTCCTGCTGCTCCTGCCAGTTACTGCGGTTGGTTGACGGATGACATGCGATTCACACCGTTGTTATACAAACCCAGCATTCATCCATTTCCCTCCTCGGATTCTACTTCATCTACACATCGTTCTAAAATTTATAGCGAGACTCACATGAGATAATACTCCATAATTGACTGTGTCAGTGGCTCAAGCGTAGGAAGAACAAGACTGTATTAATTAGGGAATGGAAATCCGGCAGAGTCACCAATGCTTGGGGAAATTGCGCGTTCCATGGGTTCATGGGCTTCTCCCAACCCGAATCCGCAGCTTTGTATCCCATAGAACATCCGCAAATTGCAAATTAAAGTGCGATCACAATCAACGCCGAGTTGCAATATTGCAATGGGCATGCCACCTCCCCCTCGAGGCCGCATCCCCTTCTCCCCCTTCTTTGACCCTCCCCAAAATGGAGAGTATAAACAAGGTTGTTGTTGTTTTTTTACGATCACACCGTTATTGCTGGTGGGAGGGAGGCAAGTAAGCACAATGACACCCTGCTCATCTAAGCAAAGTGCCAGTGCTGCCAGATTCGGGATTACGAGTACACTGACCTAGGCGCCTTCTCTGTAGTTCCTTCGGGCGAGATTACTGCTTGGTCAGATCATATCACACATACTAGTATGGTACACATCACGATATCGGCCAATGACTACACACATCAGTCAGTACACATCCCACCTTGATCATCAGCAGCAATTGATAAGCCCACCTCCTTCCTCTTCCCCCATTAAACCGATTAGCAAATTAATTCCAGAGCTCGATTCATAATCACTCACTCCATCGTTCTCACCCAACCACCTTCTCTTACCCACTTTAATCTTCCTCCGCTACTATAATCAGCAGCCAATAATTTACACTATCCCATTGATGGACATCATGTTGATACATGATGCATCGAATCACAATACACCGCACACAGCCGGTATTATTATTATTATTATTATTATTTATTTATACCTCATACTTACCGATAAACTAAATTATCCCCTGTCAGTCCAACAAGCTCGTCTCATCTGGTGATTGCGGGAAACAAAGAATTCCCTGCCTCGAATACCTACCCCAACAATAAACTCATGGCCATCCCCGGAATTTTCCTAAAAAGAAAAGCAAAGAGAACTCTTCTGTTCCACACGATGATGCAACACCCGACCCAGGGTATGGTAGTAATGCTAGTTTTGATTCCCCGCCCGAAGTTACTCCAAATGTGATCCTACTCACACCGTGACTCGGTCCTGACATCACCCAGAATGTGGGAGAACGGGACGATAAGGACTAGCACTTTCTCCAGGACAACCCAAGCTCCTGGTAACATTCCAAAAATCCCAGAAAAAGTCATTCTCTCCCAATACCCTCAACCCCCGCATCAATTCACTCCCCCAAAATACACACCATAACGGAGTCTTATCCTAACACACTATGAAGCCAACTAATAACCTTTTGAATTCACCTCTGACCAACCCACCCCTCCATAACTTACAACCCGGCCTAGCTTTTGAAATCACATTGGCACGTAACGTACGTACGTACAAGATGCATTCCGATGCATTCCTTTCTCCAAATTTAGTCCTGCTCCTCTTCACCCCCCCCCCCCTCCCTCCCCCCTATTCAAGTTCCTTCCCGTTTCCCACCTAAGCTCTAGTTGTTCACCCGAGATTGCACCACGCAACTCACCTTATTCGCTCCGCACACATGTCTTCACATTCACACCTACCCCCGTTCTCTCTTTTAATATCCATCCGTCCACCCATCCATCCATCTATTCCAATTCAGTCCCTTACATTACATTTCACATCCCCACTCCATAACAGAATATTCCAGATCAGATAACTTTTTTTTTTAAGAAAAGAAGAAAATAAAACGGCGTCTAGTAGAAAATCTGGCTGATAAGCTCCTACTCGAACCTACTGGCTGGTGAACTAGGCGTCCCAATGCACGCAATATTCGTCATCATCATTGTGCCATCTCCAAATCTCTCATCGGTGCATCTCTTGCCATTCAAACTCGCCGTGGATGTATTCAAATAAAGTTTCCCGTTCGATCGTAGATTCAAAAAAATTTGTGTTGTCTTAGCGTAGCATATCCGTTGTCAAATAAACTCTTGCCAACAACCACAAGGCCGAATCGCAGCCCTGAGAAGCTTCCACAGAAGCGGGATGGTAGCCTTTTTGGTTCTTGCCTATATAAAACAAATCTCGTGTATGCTCTCGCTATCATAGATACATAGAAATATGTTGTGCTCGTCTACTTGGACCTATTTAACATTGCCATCGAACAAGTGAATATCTAGTATGCTGAATAATACATAAATGTTGGTTGCCTATATTACAGTATCGAGTAGTATTACGTCTATAGGGTATTAGTCTATTAAATTGGGACCACCAAGCGAATGAGTCCATTCAGCAGGTCACGACACTAGTGGAATTGTCCCGTCGTACAGTCTTGAGCAATAGGAGTACTAACCATCAGTGGGCTAAATACACCTCGTTCACCTTGAACCCCAGACAGCATCTTGCTGGACACGTCGCAATAGTATTCCTTTACCTTCTTCCAGATCGTTCTGAACGAGGTCATCGAGCCCTTCTCGTAAATGAGTAGAATCGCGCATGCACTGCCGTGCGGAATACCGTCTCCATTTCCGTTTGATCCTAGACTCACGTCAACTTGCATCTCACTGAGATATGGGCTTGGCATCGGCGTGTTTTGCCCAGATGATGACCCTCGCATCATGACGGGAAGCATACTCATCCGTACGCGAGGTGTTACACCAGGGTTGGGGGCGGCGAGCATTGGCATTGTCGTCGTTAGACGATTCCCACTCCCAGCGCAACTTTCTTCCGCGGGACTCGGAGGCAAGAAAAAGCACGCATTGTCCGCAATCGGGGACAAAGGCGGTGACCAAACAGTATGTCGTACTTGCGGCCTTGCTTCTGGTACAGGCGTGAATTCTACCCTGAATCGAACAGGTTTCAGGCTTATGTTTGCTTGTGCGTCCACACTCAACTCCTCCACGCGGCATTTGAGCCTTCCCGCCTTTGCCGGCTCACCATAGTTCTGGGCTTCATTCGGCTCCGTGAAGACCTCGAAAACAATGATAACACCTAGTGACTCGAGGAGCCTTCCAATATCTTCACACGTTTTCAACACATCATCCGGGGAATAAAGAACCATATTCTGAGCGCTGGCACTGCCATTACCGCCTCCACTTTTCCAATGAAATAAGCTTGTGAACCACTCTTTGAATTCGCCAACCACAGGCGATGTCAAAAGTCTCGTCGGCGAGGCAAGATGACTTGGACTCGTCGCCGTTGATGACAGTGTGATGGGTGACCCGAGAGCGGCTAGTGTAGACCTCCTGACTGGAACTTCAAGTGCTGGCGCTATCGCAAAATTTTGGCAGAATAATTAGCCCAAGATTAAAACGTTAAAGAAAGTTGACTCACGTCTTCCTTTCTTCTCTTTCTCCTTTTCTTTCTTGCCTTTGGCCGCGGGGGTGCTTCCAGTACCAATATACAAGACATTACTCATTTCCTGACCGACTTCGCGAGAATGACCGAGTCCCAATCCAACTCCAGAGGCCCGGCGATCTTGCCGGGCCGCGCCACCTCCAAGTCCAAAGTCATCCGCAACTACAGCCCGGTTCTCCTTGTCCCCACTAACCATGTGTAGACAGCTGGGTGTCCTCCTCTGCCCATGGTCTTGCCGATCATAATCACGTCGAATTGCCTTGCTATATCCAGGTACGTGTGCCGTGCCGCCCATTCCAGTAGTTGATTTGGCTTTTACGGCGTCATTCATAGCTTGATTTGGTGCCTGATTAGTGGACTGGACTACTTGTCCCGATGGTGGTTTGGGTGTCGTACTCGGGCCGCTATCCAACTGTAGACGGGAGTTTTCAGAAGCACCTACTGCGTGCTCCCGAACTCTACTCTGTATATGCCGAGGATTACAAGGAGGAAGAGCACTTGTAGATGATCGAGACACCGGAACCACTTTCTGATGGCGCTCAACCGGAGACGGTGCCTGGAAATTGTCGCCTTGGAATGTGGGAGAAGGTATGCGCGTCTCAGGAAACTGTATCCTCCTTCTTTCAATTTCATCCTTCTCAAATGGCACGATAACCGCTCTATGCCTCGCTTCAGGATATGCCGAGTGGTGGGCATCCAGGACATTCTCAATCGGTGATTTATTACCAACCGGATGAGAAAACGTGTGTCCCCTTCGAGGTTGGGGCCGTTTGCCTGCATTCAAGATATGGGACTGTGGCCCAGAAGAAGTTGTAGGTCGGACAGGTGCAACAGGACATGTATACGAATGGTGATGAGACTGATGGTGCTCTGCAACCTTACACGGAGCGTGCTGGGGTGAGCGAATCGATCGAGGCCCAGCAGGAGAGGATGGTCTATCTCTTGAGGTTACCACATTACCGGTACGATCCATCAGCGGTGGAAGTGCGGCAAATCGTCTGGGTAACGGTGCAACAGACCCCGGAGCTGATGTTACGAGAGGCTTTTTTTCCTTTAGTGGTGAAGCTTCTCTAGTGTTACTGTGACGGTGATTGTTTGGCTTCTTCATTTGGCTTGTATCAAAAGAATCGAGATGCCAGCTACGATCAAACCGCAGGGCACTAATACCATTGTTTTCATGGTCATCTTCCGCAGATTCTCCGTCTTTCAGCCTCTGTAAAACAGTGTCTTCACGATACTTGTTGAGTAGAAAATAAAAAGCTTTGGCGTGAACTCCTTGACCAGCTGGTGAACAAAGATCGCGCTTGATAGATTCTCCTTTGCTGTCAGTATGCCGGCCCCAAATTATTCTCAAGGATGAAAAAAGTTCTGGATCAATGAGTGAGGGAGAGGCCAAAGGACGAGCAAGCGTGCTGGGCGAGGGAGGAAGTGGTGGATCGGGTCGTTTGATCGACTTCCCTTCCTTTGTTTGTACACTCGCACTTGCGGAATTCACCAACCACGGGTGTGACAAAATCTCTGGAATCTACGAAATAAAACTATCTGAGAGGGCGACCTGCAACAGAATATGAATAAAGGCGCACGGTGATTCGGCTCGCTACATCAACAACGAGCATTCGACTTAGAAGATCCTTCGCGAGAGGGTCAATCCAAGCTGGCATATCATATTTTCCGCTCTTAACTTTCGCGAGCAGTGTTCGCACATTCTTGTCGTCAAAGGGTAGCCTCCCAGTAAGCAATGCATAGAGAATAACACCACAACTCCAGATGTCAGTAGCATTGCCTTGGTACCTTTCGCCATTCACAATTTCAGGACTCGCGTAATGGGGGGAACCACAACTAGTCTCTAGTTGCAGACTTGGTGGAGCAAACGCGGCCATACCCCAGTCAGCAATCTTTAATAAAGGCGGGGACAGAGAGGCAATCAGGATATTTTCTGGCTTCAAATCCCGGTGGATGATTGAAAAAGTGTGCGCATAGTTCAGTCCATAGATGATTTGCTTGAAGTACTCCAGAGCTTCTTGAGGAGGAAGTCTTCCGCGGTTCACAAGAAAATCAAACAGTTCACCACCTTCGACGTATTCCAGTACCAAAAACAACTCCCTTTCGCCTTCATAAACGTCATAAATGCGCATAATATTGGGATGGTTCATAAGTTTCATCATAGTAATCTCCCGGTCAATCCCTAGGCGTTGCTTTTCAGATTTGGCTTGCTGTTTATCAAGAGAGTTGCGCGAGTTGACAAGAGGGGCAATAGGCAAGATCTTGATAGCAGCGAGTTGGCCAGTCCGTCGGTGTTTGGCTATCTTAACTCTTCCAGAAGCGCCTTTTCCAACGCATTCACCAAGAATCCAGGGTCCAATAATATGAGGGTCTGTAGGTAGATCAAAGGCACGAGCTCCGCCAGCTGCAGCTTTCTCCTTGGCCCAGCGAGTTCCCAGAGGAGCAGCATACTTGATTGGGGGCGCGCGAGGAGGACTGGCGGTGACCTTGGACATATTAGCAACTGGGATAGTATATGAATTATAGAGTATATAGTATGGGCGGGGTCTCTCGTCCAGCGAGAAAAAGTATTGTCCTTGAGCTTGTAGATGTAGTTTTAATGCAAGCGTGTCTTCTCTTCCAAAAAGTTGATCGCGTACCTGTTACGCTTATCTAATGTGACAGATACAAGTCACGGTAACGTGACGGTCGTGACGAAGAAAACCGAAAACAGTTCCGCAAAACCTGAGCCCAGCATTCCGAGTCTGAGCTCGCTGGTGGTAACGGCGAGAACCACCACCATCTTATGCTAGTTGGCTCATGGACCCTACTGCGTTCAACAAGATTGGCAACATTTGGACGCTCACTCGTCTTTTCAGCAGTTCGCGCCGCTGGCGATGAACCTGTTACCTCTGGTCAACGTGTTCGGGTGGGCAATGGACCCAATACACCAAAGTCGAGGATGGAGGCAGATGGGATGGAAAGTGGGCGTTCACCGGTAGATGGAATGTCGGGAGCCACTTCCGAAAGGCATGCAAACAGACCTTCGATCATGGATGTCATTAACGGTACCCTGCCTGCGCTCTTGCCACCACCCATGGACGAATCTGCTATATTCGAAGACGACTCACCTGAATACGACGCATTTAATCCCCTCCAAAGTGGCCATGAGCGCCATGATACATCCATAGACGCGGCCGTGCTAAAGTTAGTGTCAGAGGAGAAATATGACGAGGCATACCAAGTACTGAAGGACATGAATCAGCTTGGTATCGAGATCACAGACACAGACGCGTGTATAAAGGCTTCTCTCGCTACGTTGGACAACTTGTACCACCTTATGTTATCCCAATCCCAAATACCCCTGGACGTTCTGGACCGCTTCGAAGCGTTTTTTTCTCTTATACCAGACAGGAATTTCGAGACAGACCAATCCCTCAAGGCGATCAACACATTACGCCAACGCGTTCTCGACTCGCCGTCAATTAATCTGGAAATCTTACTTCGCTTCACTCTCACGCTCATTCGCAAAGGGTACCTTGGAATGGTCCGCCTCCACTGCATTCCAGTCGTCGCCCGATTTATTTCGCCCGATCTTTGCGCCGAATTTTTTGATCATGCCAAGGCTGCTAATCAAGAGTATTGGGACTCGGTGTCCGATCGAGAGTTCGCGTGGAGGATGGAAATCCATTCTTTGCACCGCCTACGAGCTGCTATGATACATTGGTTAGCTCACGCAAAGAAAATTGACGAAGCCCTGGATCTGATCCCACCCTCTGTTGGAGGTTTCCAATTTCCAATTCAGACTTACAGACTCCTCCGTTTTCGTCTACTGTCGTCTAACGACCCAAAGTACCGTCGAATGGTTGCATATATAAACACCTTTCCTGTCCGAGACTACAGTCCAGAGGAGAGACGAAATACCCCGGATTCTTGGTTTAAACCAGACACTGAACTGGCTGTGACTCTCCTCATACCTAGGACGCTATCCAATTTCTCGTCCTCGGAATTCGCTTCCATGCTTCGGCGCCTCAAAAACGCATATATTCACTGCACGGATAAGCAGCATATGTTTACCAAACCGACCACGCTTAGCGATCAGCTCATTTTCTTCATGACCTATCTCGAGCGTTTTCCTGAAAGGAAAGGACGTGCATTGGCTCTCCTCCGCAAACGCACAGCGAGAACTGGGCCAGGGGCCTTCACTCATTTCCTATTCTCGGAAATGCTATATTACTTCCATACGAATCAACCAAAACTTATTCTCCGAACATTCCTAGATCACTTCTATATCAGTGCTGTCCCCCCAGCTGATATGTTATCGTATTATCATAGTAAAGCTGAAGAAGAAAACGACACATCGGCCCGATTTGGCATGTCACCAGGCACGAAGATGCCTTCAGCCTTTATTCACAGACTGTGGCCTGCTCCCACCCATGTTACACTCGTTTGGCATGCCCTTCTTGCATTGGCACCTGACTCTGCCGCTATTCTCCATTTATATCAGAAATTGATGCTCATTGCAGCCGATGAACACCCAGCCAGCGATGACTCCCAGGAAGCTTCTTCTGGCACATCCAGCCTGCTATCACCTCCTTCCTGGATGCAGAAGGTGCCAGCATCAGCGTTCACGCCATTTATACTGAAGCTGCTGAATTCGACTGGGTCATCTACATCGTTATCCGCATCTATCGGCGCGTCGTTGTTGAACGACATGGTCCGGGTCGGAGTAGAACCTAATCTACACCATCTCACTGAATTTGCGCGGTTTTATGCCCGTAGGCATAATCCCCGACGCGCGTTTATCATACTTGAGCGGATGGAGGCCGCGGAGCAGGAAAGGATGCGAGGTGATTTTAACCATAAAGGGCTTCCCTCTCCAGATGTGACGTTCTATAATGCAGTTTTAAGAGCATTCATAGGGGCTGGAAACATTACTGACGCTGATCGTGTGGCTGAAAAGATGGCGAAACGGTATGACTTTGTGCCGGGAGGGGAGGCGTATGTCCCTGGCAAACATGAAATTATAGATGAGCTTTGGAAGGATCTGGAAGAGCTCAAGGAGTCTGTTGCTACATCGGTTAGTTTCATGGATTGGTTTCATAAACCCCTCCCGCTAACAAGCACTGGTGTATATAGCGGGACCCGGTTGGCTGAAACATATTGCGATGTGTTTCCGCATATTTCCCGCTGCTGGGGAGGCAGTACGGTGTCTGGTACTACACTCGTCGTACATCGTTTGCAGAAACCCCTACCCTAGAGTCGCCGTCACTGTGGAGGTGAATTACCTCAATTACGTTACGGACCGAGGAGGCGTG
The DNA here is from genome assembly GCA_002554575.1 of Amanita thiersii Skay4041. Classification (NCBI taxonomy): domain Eukaryota; kingdom Fungi; phylum Basidiomycota; class Agaricomycetes; order Agaricales; family Amanitaceae; genus Amanita; species Amanita thiersii. The sequence goes on along the minus strand of KZ302017.1, from coordinate 46,921 downwards.
TGAAGGGCTAGGGTCAACAACCATGCCTAAAATGCAGGCAGGGACGATGAAAGCATTTGAAGAATAGGTAAAGCTCTGGTGTTGATGGGATTGGGTACATATATAGAGATTTGTGGTGGAGGAAGATGATCATGGGGTTCTAGCAGCAGGATAAAGCAGTGTCAAATGAGCTGTGTGATTATAAAAATTCCCACGTGGAGTGGTGATGGCCGTGACGTCTAGTAATAGAGAAGGTTGAGGAGTGTTAAGCTCCATCGCAACCTAACACCATCGCTTGTCAACCACTGTTTTCTTTGCATGTCCTCACTCTCTTGATTTTCTCCCCCTTTTTTTCTGTGTTTTTCATTCCATTTTCCTGCCTCATTTTACCCATGATGACCCTCTCACTCCACCTCATTCCACTCGTTCTCCTCCAGTTAATCGTCGCTCCTACCTTTTCGGCCGCATATACCTGGCAGTTCGATGCTACTCCGCAGCAGTGTAAAAAACTATCTATCTCCATTAACGGTTCAGGCGGAAAACCTCCCTACCGCGTCCTCATTATTCCGTTTGGCCCCACACCACTTGCCAATAATGTTGAAGTCCGCACTATCATGGACAAGCAGTTCGATGATGGCTCCAAAACCCTCAGCTTTCAGCTACCCTTTCCCGCAAATTCTCAGTTCGTTGCCGTGGTATGTGCTGGTTTACTGTTTTCTTTTATGTCCTCCGTCTTTTTTTCTTTTCTTTCTGTTGTCACTGTACCCCCTTTGTGAATGACGTGGTATTAGCATGAGTGATCTGCTGGAGCACTCATGTCGTTTTGATTGCCTTTTGGCGCTTATATGCGCGTTTGTTCATCACTACTCCTGTTCACGCTGGCTATATGCGTTCAAAATACTCTATCTTTTCACTTCACTTCACCCCACCCCCCATCATCTCCGTCTTCCTCCTGCCTTGCTTCAGCTTCATAACCGATCGCTGACATACGGAACGGCTAAAGGTTAGCGATGCCACGGGATTCGGGTCAGGCGGAACAAGTGTGGCAGCGCAAGTGACAGATTCGAAAGACGCCAGCTGTATTGACCCTTCCAAACCTGCTGCGCCTTCCTTTTTCTTCTCCATCGAACCTCCAAATCAAATAGTCCAATGCCAGCCAACTCGGATATGGTGGGAAAAAGATTCTGTACGAGGGTTAGCTCCTTTTCTTGCTTATTATTCCCCTTGACCCTGTGACGTATGGGTGTTTCGCCGTATTTGTACTGAATTCATACTCCTTGATAGGACACCCAACTTTCTGGGGGTTATACCTGGTGGCCAATCGTTTACGATACCAGAATCAAAATTCACGGATGTACAGTCACAAGGAACTGGATTCTCGTGGACGCCGCCCCTTCGTGGGGGTACAACGCTTATGATTGTTGGTGGTGATAATCGGGGAAATGGATCGGCAGGAAGCACGTTGAAGGTGGTGGATACGGGATTCCAGAATGATGTTAGTTGTTTGAGTAATTCGAGCCCCAGCTCGACCCCCGGAAGTCCTGCAGGTGGAAGTTATCCGACGAGCACGAGTGGCAACAGCGCTGGTACCGGTGGAGGATCAGGAGGGTGAGTGATGCAACTGACATTGGGCGCGGATTATCTTTAATGGTCCTCTTTATAGAACCAATGTGGGCGCCATTGTTGGTGGTATCATCGGCGGTTTGGCGGTCTTGATTGGCGCTGTTCTTCTCTTCTTCCTTTTGCGACGTCGCGACCGGGCGAGACAGAGGCAGAAAGAGCGTCCTGTTGATCTTCTTAATGCGGATGACGATGAGGACGATCATCCTTCTGGTGCTAATGATGGTGCAGGTGATCGCTCGAGCAGAAATGACTTGCCAGAATATTACCGACCCCAACCATACCTTGTTGGAGCACCAACAATCACGGACACTGATGGACGGACAGATGCAGGAACTGAGCTATCATATGCGGGACACAGGACAACAGGATCAGAATCAAGGCGACTCAGCGCTCTTACTAGTACCAGTCGCAGTGGAACTCCTGATTTGTTGGGCACTTTTGGTCCAGGTCCAGGATCAACGGTATCAAGTTCTACGCGGAAAGGTGGCGTTCCAAGACAGTATAGGGCTGTTAACATTATTCAACACGAGGATGCGGGACCTAGCGGACCTCCACCGCCAGCTGATAGCGAAGATCCAGAAACGATTGAACTCCCACCAGCATATACCCACATCAGACCTCAATGATGAAGTGAAAACAAGCAACCAACCCCCTGATGTATTTAGACATGGACCTACTTTTGGCGTGTAACGTTTCGAAACCCTGGTGATCCGGTGGACCTTATTGTAGAATTCGTTTTTATGAGCCCACCCCCCTCCCCTTCTCACTGCCATTGCCCTTTATTCTCAACCCACTCTTCAGCTCTCCAAAATGGCTTTCCTTAACTAGTTTCATCACCCTCTCGTCTAATGTAACGGCATTGCAGTATTGGTGTTCTGGCATTCCCGCTGTGCTGTCCTTATTTCTCCCTTGTTATATGATTTCTTACTAGTTTATTATATGCAGTGGTTCTTCTTTTCTCTGTTTATATGACCTTTTCACGATCCGATGGCCATAGGTTTCATATTTTCTTTTCTTTATCTCGCCTAGCTGATACATGGTTGGGCGTATGTAGGAAAAATGCAATGCGAGCCGTTGTATGTTGTTTTCCCGCCCGTCGCTAAGGTTCGCTTGCACTTATTGCATGTATGGGGATTTTGTGAGGGGGGAGGTGTTTGGACTTTTTTTTTCTTCTTTTTTTCTTTTCTTTACGTTAGAGTAATCATATGCATAGCTATAGGAAGCGGTGTTAAGCAAAAGAAATTGCTTGTCGTAATCCATTAAATCAGATAGGATAAACGAAATTTGCGGATGTGACAATTTTTGATGGTGATAAAAATAAAGATATAGTGTAAGGTGGTGTCGTAATTATTGATGAGGATTGTCATATAGTAATGATTGAGTGTTTGGATGGTCAACTCAAGTCATGATCAAGCGTGGGTGGGCGCGAAAGATGGAGGAATATTTTTGTCTGATCGTGGTAAGGTGTAAGCCATGTAAGGAGAAGGGGCTTGGAGTGATGTGGCAGTGGTTACGTGCGGAGGGAGATTACAATAATTAATATTGGCTTCTGGGCGCGAAGGAAGGGGTGGGGGAATGGGCGGGCCAAAAAAAAAATTGTAAAAGAACTGTGAAGATGGGTTGTTCGGTAATTGGAAAATCAGAAAAGACGAGGTAGAAGGTTTGGGTTGGTGTTATTTTGCGGAGAGGCGTGTGGTAATTGCATATATATTCTGCTAGGTTGCGCAAGGATCCGGGTTTGTATTGAGTTCATGGTAGCAAGTGACAATGGTGGTATACTAGTAGGTTTGTTGTGGCCGATGCTTGATCGAAAGAAAGGACACCATCATGATCCCAGGGCTTTTAAGCAGTGCGTGTAGAAAGGGAAAGAGAAGGGGAAAAAAAAACGTAACTAGGCCAGGTTAGGTATTGTGCATAAGTGCGCGCGTTTAATTAATTATTGATTTGAATGGCCCGAGTCAAGATGGTCTGGTTAGGAAAAGTCAAAGTTGTTGTTGTCGTACCGTGAGGGGGTATATATATCTGCCTCTTGTGAAAAGATATTAGCAGTCAAGGACGTTATATACGTCCCCTTGTGGATTGCGAGATGTTCGATTTCCTTTTTTTCTCCGGTGCAATTGTAGGCCACAGTACTGTACAGGGGAAGGACAAGTCAGCCACGGGAGGTAAATACAGCCAAAGACTCTCCCCCGTTGTCTCATTTCCAATAAACCCACTGGACTTGATCGACATTTTTCGATCAAACTCTGCACGGTGAGATGGCCGAGCGGTCTAAGGCGCCAGACTAAGGACTAGGGCATTTAGATGTCCATGGTATCTGGTCCGAAAGGGCGTGGGTTCGAATCCCACTCTCATCAGACTTTTTGATGCCTCGATACCTCTTGATTTATCGTGTGTGCGCCGCTGCGGTGATGTCATGAGAATGGAACATATCCTTTTGGCACCTGAGACACTTTTTTAAAAACCAAGATGCAGTTAGAATCCAGAGAGGGTCTAGACCACTTAAATTATGAATACACGAATTATTCTTGCCCGCAGTGCATCGTATCACCGGCCTCGACTCGGGCGAGCCCAATAATTGCGAAACTTGTGACCCACAATTAACGGCCTTTGATTGTTGAGTACGTAGGACTTGCTGACAGACAGGGCAAATAAATGAACCAATTATTACTAGAGTGCGATCGAGAATGTCAATCCCCATATATCCTTCGGCTATAAGTGCGTCTAGGGAGGCTCAGATGGGGCCAGGTGGCCAACTAGCCATGGCCAGGGAGCGTCCGGGTCAATAAGTTGGGAAACAGGAGGTAAGATTAGGTCCTCAAATGTCATTGAGAACGTACAAGTCCTTGACGGTCGGGTATGAGTGACCAAACTAATGACATCATATCTCCTAGTTGGAGTCGAGAAGTTACTCGAGTTGGATGGGGGCCTCACAGTATTGGATATAAGAACCTAAAGAGATTGCAAAAACTGATTCTACACAAACTTCATTGCTTTAACATATCTGAATACTTTCCGGATAAAAGCGAAAATGTCTCATACTACTACCATTCCAAAGACCCAGAGAGCCGCGGTCGTCGAGGAGGCAGGGAAGTCGATCAGCGTAAAGGAGGGGCACCCTGTGCGTCAGCCCGGGGAGTTGTTGCAGGGCGAATGTCTCGTGAAGTTACATTGCACGGGTGTGTGCCATACGGATTTGCATGCTGCGTTGGGGGATTGGCCGGTCAAGGCGAATACACCGCTCATTGGTGGGCATGAGGGAGTAGGTGAGGTTGTGGCGATTGGGAAAGGAACTTTAGATAGCCCGGTGAAGCTTGGACAGAGAGTGGGGATAAAGTGGCTTGCATATTCGTGAGTGTTCATTTATTTGTTAGTGAGACGGCGGTGCTGAACGGCGGAATGTAGGTGCCTTGATTGTGAGTTTTGTAGAAAAGGATTAGAGCAAAGTGAGTTTGATATGTTTGGGTTTATTGGTGATGTGTACTCAAATACATGCGTGGATTAGATTGCACCAAAGCGAAAACGAGCGGGTTTACGGTTGATGGGACCTTCTCGGAATATGTCGTTTCTTGGGTGCATCATGTCACTCCGATACCTGATAACCTCGAGAGTACAGAGGCGGCCTCTATTTTATGCGCAGTACGTGTATTGCTGGTGCTTCAAGGAGATTGGAGATGAACGATTGTGACGACAGGGATTGACTGTATATCGTGCTTTGAAGTACTCTCAGACGAGCCCCGGTGATTGGATTGTGTTGCCAGGTGCAGGAGGCGGGCTCGGTCACTTGGCTATTCAGTATGCGAAGCACATGGGTAGACGAGTTATTGCCATAGGTAAGAAATGGTTTGAATTTTCTGAGCTGCGAAGACTGAATATTGCGGAACACAGATAGCGGAGAAGAAAAGAAGCAACTGTGCAAAGAACTTGGCGCTGATCAATGGATTGACTTTAAGCAATCCAAAGACATAGTCGCGGACATCAAGGCAGTTACGGATGGACTGGGTGCACATTCTGCCGTTATTACTGCTGCTTCGGTGAGAAAAAGAGTTGTGTATGGTTGAAGACGGACAAGCTGATTGAACCTCACTCTGCTACAGAATGCTGCCTATAGTCAAGCTGTTGATTACCTTCGAAGTGGAGGTTCACTAATGGCGGTTGGGTTGCCAGCAAAAGCAACACTGGATGCTCCCATCTTCTTTACAGTCTTCAAGGTATGTTCAAAGATGGCAAAGCAAGGAATTGCCCTAACAACTTTAGCAGAGTATTAGTATTCTTGGTTCATATGTAGGGAACAGACAAGATGCCATAGAAGCCATCCAGATAGCATCGTCAGGAGGAGTGAAGTGTCATTACCAAAAGAGGAGTCTGTCCGAGATGAAAACGTGAGTGTCTTAACAGTTTCTGCAATTTTTCATATGCTTATCCGCGGGTGCAGGGTATACGACCAGCTTGCACAAGGGAAGATTGCAGGACGGGTTGTGATTGACTATAGCAAGTAGAGTAAAGTAAAGTAGTACAGTACAGTACAGTAAAACAAAATGTTGTTATGTATTTGTTTAATTCCATTTCACGTGACTTATGTTACGCGTGACATGTGACATAGTGACATACTGTGAGGACAACTTTCTCGAAACCAGAGCGTCGCCAGCAATGGACTCACCAAAGCGTACCTCATCGCCTCAGCCCTCCTCCTCTGACCACAAACGCATAAAACTCACTGTACCACAACAAAATCAGGGTGCATCTCCTGTAGATCCTGAAAATGCCCCAGGCAAGCGTAGCGAGTTGGAGCCCCTGCAATCCACCGACATCGGCAACCTTCCACCAGAGACAATGGATTCAGTCACGAAAAACGAGGGGAATGCTGCCAACATTAGGATAAAGGTGTTGAAGGAGGGTGAAGAGGAGGAAGTTCCAGATGTGTCGATGAATGATGGGGGTGAGGAAGATGCGGAGAGTGGAGAAGAGAACGAAGATGGTGAGGACCCCGCGCAGCTAGAAGCGACGCGGCAGAGACTTGAGGAGCAGGCGCGCAAATATCTTCATGCGCAGACGCACGAGGTGATAATACCTTCATTTTCTGCGTGGTTTGATATAGCCAAAATCCACCCCATTGAGCGACGCGCGCTCCCCGAGTTCTTCAACTCCCGTAATAGGAGCAAAACCCCTGCAATATATAAAGACTACCGGGATTTTATGGTTAACACGTACCGGTTGCGGCCAAGCGAGTATCTCACTGTCACTGCTTGTAGGCGGAACCTGGCGGGAGATGTGTGTGCTATTATGCGTGTACATGCGTTCCTTGAGCAGTGGGGACTTATCAACTATCAGGTGCGTACTTTAAAGTTTTAGAAAATCATTTCTCCTTTGTGGGACTGATGATATACGTAAATTTGTATAGATTGACCCCGAACAGCGACCTGCTGCGCTTGCGCCCCCTTTCACTGGCCACTATCGTGTAATACTGGATACCCCACGCGGCCTCCAATCCCTTCACCCTGGTACTCGCCTACATCCTGCCAACAACGTCAATGGTACACAGCCACAGCATCAACAACAGGTAAAGGCGCAGTCATCCACGCCGGCATCATTAGAGCTTCGCTCCTCAATATACCAAACTACATCAAAAGCGTCGCGGCCTGTGACGGAGTCTGAGGCTACCGCCCTCGCAAACGGCGCCAACGCAGCCGTGAATGGCACAAGCAGACCCAGTGGGCTGTATACTTGCGATACTTGCGGTGCCGATTGCACGCCCGTACGGTACCACTCGCTGAAGGATAAAAAGTACTCGCTGTGCCCGCCATGTTATCTTGACGGGCGGTTCCCATCAACAATGTTCTCGGGAGACTTTGTCAAACTCACCGTCTCATCTCCGAATGGATTTGGAATTGGGAAGGACGAAGATGACTGGTCTGATCAGGAGCTATTGTTGCTGCTGGAAGGTATTGAGATGTACGATGACGACTGGTCAAAGATTGAGGAACACGTCGGGACACGGTCCGCGCAGCAATGTGTACGTAAGTTCTTGGCGCTGCCAATCGAAGACCAGTATCTGGCTGCAGAGGGCGCACAAGGGCCGCTGCGGTATGCTCGGATACCGTTCGAACAGGCAGATAATCCTGTCATGAGCGTTGTCGCGTTCTTGGCCGGCGTGGTTGGGCCCGGTGTCGCTGCTGAGGCTGCAAAGACGGCGTTGCATGAGCTGACGGCCGTTGATGATGCTGACAAGGACAAGGAAAATGCGGAGGCAGGGAAGGAGGATAAGCAAATGAAAACTGAAGCGAAGGATGATGATCGGATGGATGAGGATGTTGTCGATGGACCCAAAGATGGATCTGCCGGTACATCGGGTAACGAGGGAGGCGAGTCTGCTGCTCAGACAGATGGTGCAGCGAAGACGCCACTACCAACAGTGCCCCATTCCAAAGTCGTTCGTGCTGCCCATTTGGCCTTGAAATCGTCCAGTCGTGCTGCCAGAGCGATGGCAGATGCCGAGGAGACCCACATCCGCAGCACCCTTGCAAATCTTATTAAGCTCACGCTTACAAAACTAGAGCTGAAGATGTCGCAGTTTGAAGAATTAGAGGATCTTTTAGAAGAGGAGCGAAGGGGATTAGAAAGCGCGAGGATGGCGTTGATGAATGAGCGGCAGAACGTGAAGCGGGCGTTGGAGAATGTGAAGAGCGAAATTGCGAAGAGCGGGGGTGTAATGCAGGCGATGAGCGGATCTGGGGTTCAGGTGTTCCAGCAGGCGGCGGCAGCGTCGATAGCGCCGTCTATCTCCCAGGGCGTGGCCGAGGTGCAGCAGAGTGTGTCGATCGATGGCACCAATGGACCAGTAAACGACGGTGCTATGCTTCAACTAAGTTAAGTCCGATTCGGAGCACAATTCTTTCTTTCTTACTTTTTGTGTGGGTATTTATTAGAATGAGAAAATGAGAGAAGAGAACAAGGCTCGTTTTGGATTCTCGCTACCTGGTTCTTCTTTAAACATGTCTCTGAGCTTCTCTACAGCTTCCTTCATGGATCGGCAGCCCAACTTCTCATCAGCTTGTATATATCTCGTTTTTTCCATCACCCCACCAAACTTCCATACGAGTTTTTATTCCTCGCCTCCGAGCCCCTACCCACCAAGCCATCAGCCCGTTTGCTACCTGTCGCTCTGTCGTTGTTTACGTCTATAATGTCCACCTGCCTGTGTTCTTTTACTAATAGTGAATATTACTGTTTTTATATTGCTTCCGGTAGTAAGGCGTGTGGTGCGGGGCTAAGGGGGGTTCGGTGGTGGTGTGGGATTCTGGATTGGATGAGCGGAGTTGGCAAAAGTCCGCTACGACAACTTGAACATCCTGCAAAAACGTTGCTCTTTCACGGGCACTCTCTTCTTTGTCTCTTTCGGGCTTTTTGGGCACAGGTTGGGGAACCAAGCGGTAGGCGAAAAAAGAAGAGACCCACAGCCCCGGCGAGAAGAGCCTCGTTGACATATGGCAGCAGCGTATATATATTGCCCCTGTATACATAATGAGTAAGTAGCATCTCTAAGTTGGTAGTACCGTCTTCTTTCCTTTCCCCGGATCCAGCTTTGAGGTGAGCTTTTACTCTTTGGGTATACTAAGAGGTATAACTCGTGGGTAAACTCACATTGTTTTCGGGGATTATTGTCTGCAGTGAATTCACGAAGGAGTCAATGTCAAACGAGAAGGACAAAAATCGGCTATTTATCACGCTTCAGTTGCAACCCGGGAAGCGCGGGTTTCATTGGGGCATACTCCTTGCGCCTAAGCGGGAGAGCACCAAGTCGGGGGTGCAGGACTGCCATTTCTTTCATGTGCGGTACTGTTTGTCGTCAGATTTTGGTGTAAAAAAGGATAATAATGGCGAATGGAGGTACGAGCACTACCCGGTTAATGTGACCCGTCTTGGCGAGCCTATTGTCATGCGGGTGCTTGTAGCGAAGCTGCCTGCGAGCGAGTCACTGGCGGCACAGGCGGAGAGGGTGAATAGGGTGGTGGGGGGGATTCAGATTAGGCTGGGTGGATACAGGACGTGGGCGGGAAGGGGGCAGCGGGACGAGTACGGTTGGGGGTGGTCGTCTCGGGTTTGGGTCTGGGACGCCCTTGGGGTCCTGCGCGCCTTGGGAGGCGAATTTGGTTCGATCCCGACGGTCGTATTTGCCGCTAGTGGTGCTGGGGGCGGGGTGTTGGAGAGGGATATCAAGGCGTTTGCGGAGAGAGTAAAGGGCGGGGCGGGGAGAGTCACTGCTGGATCTGGAGGAAAAATTGCTCCAAGCGGAGGACTGGGAGAAGGGAGTAGAGCAGCTTTACTGGTGCATCCAAAATACTTGCCTCAGATGGATGTGCGCGGATGGCGCTGAATTGAGTCGAGGGTTCGCGGGTGATGCATGATGCTTGGGGTGAGTTTCTTCATGTTCACATTCGATTTTAGGCAGGAGTGCTGAGCTTCGAGGAAGAACAATGGTGGGGTGGCCTGCCAAGAACTATTGGCGTTAGGCTGGTGGCGTACCTACCTTTTGGTGATCAAATATTTTGGCGGAACTGTCTCTAGGAATAATTATAAATCCCCGTTCTCCGCTTTCCTCTACAGGGGACCTTGCAGCTAGCCTTGCTATCCTCGATATTTGCGGCTGATAAACATTACAAGACAAGATGCTCACTGTTGGCGACTCACCTTTGTTCTCGCATGGAAGGATAAGGCTACGGTTGGCGTCGGATGGGATCATAGCGGGAATTCCCAATGAAGAATGTGTTTGGATGGGAGAAGCACTCCCTAAGGAATGGTAATGACCTCTCTTTCACATTCCCACCTCGGATGAGCCGACCTATTGGATCGCCGTGGCTCCTGGAGATGAACGACTGACCTCATTACCTTACGTTGTGTGCATGGTTGTGCTCCTCTGGGATGCATCTACGAACCGCCGAACGGCACGGGCTCTATGCAACTCGGCAGTTCCTCAGGAGCTCATGGCGCTAGAACCTTATGACTATTATACATCCATCCTGATGAAAGCTCATGTCCTCATCGCTTGAACTTACCTCACACAGCAACCTGAAACCCAGGCTTGTTACCTCGTCCTTGTCCGCCCTTTCAAATTCATTTCGTTTTTTGGGATGGACTCTCTCATATCCAACCGGATATTCCAAAGAGCCCTGTCGCCATGCTACGGCAGTACCTCATAGTCACAGTACCTTCCGACCCTTCTGTATTGAACCAAATTCCTCGACGCCTCAGTGGAAAAAAGAATTAAGATATTGGAATGATTGGAAATTGGGTTACTTTGGAATTGATCATCCTCAGGGCCCATAGGGTTCAGTCTTACCTTGAACGTTCTTATACATTACAGTATCGCGAGTACTTGAAACCGAGTTAATGTAAAAGCGGCCTATGTCATTGAAATACTTGAGACATGTGCCTGGGAGTCACATAACTAGGAGACAAGTCTGGTGCAGTTATACTGTACTCGTACTGAACCTGATGCAGTGACATAGGAACAGCCTGAAAAGGACTCGGAGAGAAGATGGTGACGTCTGATAAGCGAACTTGAAAGGGCAAATGCTAGAATTGATATCGACAATGTCAGGTGCTTTGTGGTAGATTCAAAGGTACTACTATATCTTTGTAAAGTCAAGGACGGGCTCAAGGTCAAGGCTAGCTGCTGGACCAAATGAAAATGCTTGGGGACGGGCTTGGTACCCAAGAGGAGGCGATGAAACCGTGGGAATTATAGTCTGTTTTGTACACTATGTTTGTGCTGTTTGTACTGTATGGGCTGTCAAAAAACCGGTCCTCATTGCAGTAAACACATCCCAATTCACAGGCCTGGATCAAGCATGTATAACCCTGGCTTTTAAGTATCCCACAATTAAACAAGGGACAGGGTGAGAAAAAAAAATAATGACCTTGAAGGGCATCTGATATATTGAGTTCCGTATCTCCACTTAGACAACTGTCCCTCAATAAAGGCGGTATTCGGTTCACTCCAACTCACGCATGTTGCTATGAGTTTGGTGGTTCCTAAAACGGAACGGTGTGCTCTTTTTTTGTTTCTTCTCTTTTGTCATCGCACTTAAATTTATCTGTCCGTCTCCTTGCCCACCCTTGCCAACAGAAAGATGGCGCCTACTGTGGGTGTCACATATTTTGGATTCCAACACACCAATATTTACGAGACCTAATGTAGTTTACCTGCAATCTCGTATGCATTCAGAGGCCAATGCCATGCCCCTCCTCGCCCGAGGGTAGGTGGGCCCGTGATCTAATTATGCATATTGTTACGTCGCTTTGTAGGGCGTTCATTACGGTATTTAATATCCGTCTCTCTTCAACTGCACACCACCTCTCCAGCTATGGGCATGTTACAAATGGAATTGCTCAGATGCTCAAACTAAACCTCCCGAAATCAGGTATGAACCTGAGATTTTATTCATGGAGTCCTCTTGTTAAACCCTGCAGGTTTATCGCCCGGCATTTAGGAAGAACATGGAAGGACCTGCAGACAAACAGGTGTTCCTTACTTCTTCTGTGATCGTCCACTTTCTTGACTTGACATAGTCGGTGCGGTCATGACTAGGTCCAATGGAGAAAGAAGGAACACGATAAAATTTTTCTGTTGTCAGAAGCATGGTAAGCATATTCCGGATTAGCTCACATTCTTCATCAGAAAAAGAAGTAAACGCGTACGCAAGTAACATAGCCTCTCTAGATCCCTTCACTTTGCTGCTTTGTTTTCTTGTTGCTCCATTTCATACACTTTTACAAATTAGGATCCGTTTCTGTAATACCGCCCACTTTGGAAGGTGACGTGAATGAACGCCCTTCGCAAATCTCCCGTCATCAGCGATATCACATCTATCTATCGAGATCGACTTACTTCCATCACTTACTGCATAAGCCACGCTGCCTTATCTCTTTGGGTTATGTCAAATGTATCAAATCCGCGGGTGCAATTCGAATTCAGGATTCTAAGCCTCCCCAACATGGGAGATTTTCAACCTTTAAACTAGATCCCACCCACCCTCCCGACTTCTCAAACGCCTCCCTCATCGGCATTCAAGAAAGCAGTGTTTCCAGAACACCGCTACAGAAAAGGGTATTCCACGTTGCATTGTGCACAAATCATTATGCCCTTGGATTTCTAATAATCTCAAAAATGAAAATTAGACTAAGACTACGGTACGTTACGGTCCGAATCAGTCAGGGATGGGTACGTGAGAGTGAAGCTTGTCAATTGAGATTTCTTGTTCAGGAGAGATGATCAGCCGTCCTGCAGCCTTTATAGGCACCGGACTTGAAACAGTTAATCATCGGTGTCTTCAGTAAATAGACGCTATGAAATAAAATTTACAGGGGCAACAGCTGGTTCCAACCGGTTCAGTTACCCTTAACTAGCAAGTGGCGTTCACTTGGTGGCGTTTCTTGTGATCAAAAACCATTGACATACTGTAGAGCAACCCAGAAGGCCGTCTCTGACATGTTGTTGAGACGTAGTGTGGACCCACAAAATGTCAAACTGTAAGCGAGAGTATTCCTGTCATACCAAGCAATGCGGCTCAATCGCGCCGATTAGTAACAATAAAAGAAGCACACACACACAAAAAAAAAGACAATCACGGGAATGGTAAATAGGATTAGAGTTAACGTAAACAAAAGCAAGCCCATCATACGTATTACGCCTACGAACACAACATCAACGCACCTCCGACTAGTGACGATTTGGTGACGGCAGTGCATTGATTTCTAGACCTTCTTTTACCTTTTTCTTTCCTGCGGGCGTGCGGCCGCCGAGCTCGCGGTTTTGACAGGCTCCTTTTAGTTGCCGTCGGTGATGGTGAGGGGGAAAGAAATGTGAATAGAATGAAAGTGATTTCAACACGTTCAAGGGTGCTAACATATTGCCCGCCTATGCTAAGACAAGCGTTAATGTAGGAAATGCAGTAGATTCATGACTGCTCGAATGCAACTTGATAATTTCAGAGGCTGTGTAGTGAAATTAAACAAGCCAAGCCAACCCCCTATATACTAGATTACATGAACGCTGCGCCAACACATCCGTTTGAATAGAGTAAGTATATTCACATAGAAATTAGTGCGGCTCAATAACATGTCTCGGAGGGGTAATAAGCATATTAGAAGTGGCGAAGAGGTGAAGTGATTGTCGGAGTTTAAAATTGAGGAGAGATTTGACAATGCCGATTGAGACGGCATTTCTAATCAAGTAATATACCTTTAATTGGATAAGAGCAGAGGATTTATGGTCGAGCTCGCAAATGACATAACATTCTGGATCACTTGTACATCCCCTCCTTTTATTCGTACCAACATCCTCATCAACTCTTATGATCCCCCCAGAACTCATCACCGAAATATTCACTTACATCCCCACCACCCTCTCTCTACACTGTCCCAGCTGCTTCCCATGGTATCTCGGCCAGATATGTTCTACATCGAGAGCCGTATTTCATTCTACTCCACAGTTCTGGAGCGACATTTCCATTGACATGCCTATGATGTTGAGACGTAAATCACAGGTGAACATGTACGAGCGTGCCATTGCTCTCCTCAGACTATTTCTCGACCGCAACCAAGGCCAGCGCTTCTGTTTCAGCTTCGTCATGCCCAGACACCTAGGAAATATCCAACAATATGCGCTGCCTTACGCCCACGAGATTCTAAACATCCTCGTCGACAACTCCACCCACTGGCAAGACGTATTCCTAGACATTGACTTGAGTGAATCCCCCATGCTTACCCGCGCCAGAGGCCGACTTCCTTCACTTGCCTCGCTTCGCCTACTCGCAGACGACGGCCTGGCGTCAGACGAGATGAAACACATGTTTTCGGAGGCACCTCAGCTACGGCACATCCAGTTCTGGCACTTCCCCGCGTGGCAGTTTGATTGGTCCTTACTGGCCTCGATCCAATTTCAGACTATGCCGCGCCATCGTATCGATGAGTTGCTCCATATTCTTTCCCAAGCGACGGGTCTTGAGCGATTTCGCTACGAGGAGGCGAACCAAGTCTCTGACACCGTCCACCTCCCCCAAGTCAACATCCAAATCCGGATGCAGAAACTCAAGGTCCTGTATCTCCCTAATCCTGACATCCTTCCTTACCTTAACACTCCCGCCTTGAGGGAACTGCACATCCATAATAACGACGCCGCCTGTGATGCCTTCTCCGAGATCGTTGCTTCCTTCCTTCTCAGGTCAGATTGCTCGCTAGACAAGTTGACTCTGGGTACTTGCCAGGCAGTAGACGCCATCGAGATACTTAAACACACCCCTGACATCTACGAGTTAACTCTAGCATTCATCTCTGCATCTCCATATATTCTTGAATACCTCAAATTGTCTCGAGGACATATCCAGCACATTCTTGCTCGTCGAATCAGGAGTCTAGATCTCCAGCTTGCCCATCCGCAGGAGGCTGACTTTGATAGGATAGCTACAGTTGTGGTTTCGCGGGCGACTATGATGGGTGCTGTGGAAAGACTCGAACGATTATCGATGTCTCTAAAATTTACCCACAATTATGAGAAAGCCGCAATTAACAGTCAAATAGAAAGACTATCGCAGCTTTGTTTTCAGCATGGTGTAAAGTTCGCTATTGAGCAATAACACATCACTGCTATAGATGACCATACAGAGGCACGTGAGTCTTGATACGATCCTGCACTAAAGCCTAGTGTGTTGTGGAAAACCTATTGCCCATTGCATATATTTTTAGCCCTACCGTAGAAAATCGCTCGGTTATTACAATATATAACCTGCATTTGTAATTTGGCTCAGTCTTGGCAGTGTCGTTGGTCACAATTGACGCAATGAAGCCATCCAACCAAAGTGGACTAATGGAATGGTTTAGTTAGCGGCTTATTCTAGGCCCCGTGTGTTCACAAGACCCACGTTAATATGAGGACAAGCGCGCTCAAAATGAGAAACCACGCGGTCACCTTGTGATCAATGGTCACTTTTTATCGGCCGACATTCTTTTTCAGATTTCATCTCGTATTGTTGTTCTCGTTATGACCTCATACCCAAGGGACCAAGGATAAAAAGATGTGATGAGAGTGGGATTCGAACCCACGCCCTTTCGGACCAGATACCATGGACATCTAAATGCCCTGATCCTTAGTCTGGCGCCTTAGACCGCTCGGCCATCTCACCTTGTAATCCCCATGGCTAGGGAGTTTGCACAGTTTGAAGTTGGAGAGAAATGTAAGGGACCTCTATGTCTGGAACCATGGAAAACCCTGAACCTAACTGAAAGAAGGTTATCAGGTACATTGCGTCTGATGCGTGAAGTTAGCAATTCGATTATGGCTTTTGGCATTGTATGTAAAACCATTGAGGTGAATTTCGATGTTGTTTACAAGCTTTGCATTATCTGAATGCAGATAGGCCAGGAACCTTTTCTCAACCGAAGAGTACACTCGCTCGACTCGACTCATGTCATGTCCGTTTGAGTTACTTCGCATTGAATGTGTAAAGAATACACGTATAGATTGAATCTTGGAATCCAATCGCGCTCATTCATCCTGTGCTCCATTATCCGTAGATACTCATGAATGGATGTGAGAGAACCTACCTCTCACAACCTACCTCGCTTCCGCTGTTCGTTGTTAGTTGGTCAGAGTAGAGGCCAACCCCGACATGAGTTGCGCACGCAACTAAATACACTAATAACCCAGCTAGCCGATTCAATGGCCGCAGGTGATGCTTATATATATTCGAGACATAGTTATTGAAAAAACTAGTTGATGGGGGAGATAAAAGCGGAGTCGTCGGTCGTCATGAGACTTGTGACCCTATGCTAAATGCGAAGCATGTGGCCAGGTTACCATTGCGCAAGTAGGAGCAAAACAGTACCCAGAATCGTGAGTTTCCCGCAGCAGTCCGCAATAAGGGCCTCTATCGAATTATAGTCATATATGCCCTGCATGAATCGACGTCCCAAGGAGATCACGAAGACAGGCCGAACTAACGGACACTAAAAGATTATAGGTAAATAGTCACGACACCAAGAGAATGCTGATTAAGTAACCTATACGGAATGACTAGGAGCATATTGTGCTGGATGCGACAGACAAATTACCGTATGATCATGGGCTTGTTCAGCTTCTCTTTGTATGCCGAAGGGGTGTTGTTTTTCTCAAAGATTAATATATTCCTTCCCTCGTCACTTTCTGCCAGGCAACTCCTCCGTCTTTGGTTCTCCTCCCTTACACCCTGCACCATCTTTTTCAACCTTTCCCCTTCTTCACCCTCGGTGCTCCCAATCTCCTTTCTCCAAGCATCAGGATCTTTTATTTTGATGCCTAACTTTCGCTTCGCTATAGCTGCAAAGCCGACTTCACTGACGCTCCTCGCCGCTTTGTCAAGGACCTTTTCTTCTGGCGTCATCTTGCACAAGATATGAGCCGGGGGACCGCTTCGCCGTCGTCGCATTGTTCGAGTTACAACCTCTCCGTGACGTTCACGCTCAGCTTCACGAGTCTTGTTTCGCACTCGCTCAGCGCGGGCCTTCTTGACCATTTTCTTTAACCATTCAGGGATAGGCGCTTTTGCCCTCTCCTGAGTCCGAGCCTCAAGATGGAAGAGGTCATCAAGGGCGTTACGAATCGGCTCCACTGTTCAAAGAATATCAGGCAATAGCCCAATAAACGCAACTGTATGCACTTTACCCCATTCCCTCTGGCCGGCGAAAACGGGTTGCATTGGATTTTGATTCTTCCCCCCGTTGAGATTGATTTGAACCTGCTTTAGTAAACCCGCTTCTAATGCTTGCTCATTCTGGATTAACTGTAGCTGCTCCCGCATGTTAATATAACGCTTGTATCTATTTTCCCGGGTAAGTCTACGCTTTTTGAGTATCATCGTCATGTGTAGTGGTTGAGGCTTCAAACGCGGTAAGTGGGGATTGAATAATGATGCTCGGAAGAAACCTGTAACAATTGGCCTTGCTTGCATTTTGAGTTGCCAGGCCTAAGCTTGAAGTTACAAGTATTCTTATGTATGGTGTACAAATACTTACCCTCTCTTTGTGGGCAAGGTACTTCCAATACGTTTTTTCCCGCCTAACAGCAAGGAGTGAGGAGTATCGCGCCAGCACTTTTTGTAGATGCGCATCGCCCTGCTTCGCTCTGTTGAAGATGTCTAGCCACTGTAAACACGCGCATATATTAGGATATTTGGCCGTATAAAGAGAAAATACCACACTTTGTATCCCATCCGTAGGTACTTGATCGTGGTATCTGTACCTGTCCGATGCTGATTCTGTTTGAACAACATATGAACACGGAAACGGATCTGAGCTTGTCGAGTCCATGATTAACACAATTATTTGAAAAATGTAGAGATGGCCCACGTACATCTCCAGTTGGAGCACTCCGTAACAGCCCACGATATAAGGCAAGGGTGGGTATTCTATGAGCAGCAAGCTGCCAAAATGGCACCCGTGGGCGTACACGCTTCAGAGGCGAGATAAGGCGAGCCAGCTCGGCACGAAAGGTTGGCGACGTCGGCGAAGGTGCTTCAAGCATTGTTGGTTATCGTGGATTCATTAGAACAGTTTCGTTTCGTTGACGGTCAAAAATGGAATTTACGGCATTACCATTTTTGGAAGTGCAAATTTTGGCTCATCCAAACTCCTAAAATAATAAAAAAAAATCACCAAAAAAACGAGTTTATTAATTCATGTTCCTTTCCCCAACATTCAACACCACAAAAACGTAACGTTAGCGAGCAAACTCTCTATAACAATGATGAGAGTCGGATTCGACCCCACACCCATTCGGACTGACCTGCAGCGCCTTAGACCACTCGGGTATGGTGAGATAGTGTTGCAGCTGGGAAAAGGAGAAAAAACTAGATAGACTGCATCCGAAGACGGGAAAGCGCATCCTTGCAAATCACATTGGTGGAGATAATACAGTACGTATGGCTTAGCTCTATTTTCTTCTCGAAAATCTGATGGGTACCCCGACTACTCCAAGAGTTAAGAACACCCGCGCATCAAGGATACGAGCTGCCCAAGCCTCTTTTGTCTCATTTGGCTCCAGGATAGGCTTAATTCTCCAGTCACGTAAGAGCATTGCGAGGAAACAAACAGACTCTGTCAAAGCAAACCTACGGCCAATACAAGCCCGTGAGCCTAGTACGCAGATCGTTAGGAGATGATGAATGACAGTGAAATAAATAGAGAACGAACCGACGCTGAAGCCAGAGAACATCTCAGATTCATTTGACACACCATACCATCTTGACGGCTTGAATTTCATCGGTTCATCAAAGTAACGGGGGTTGTATTCTTACACAACATTCAGTCAAGTACTATGTCACAAAGGTGGCACACTCACGGACGCCAATCATATCCACAACTACCTGGACAAATCAAAATCAATGGTTACTATGGACAATAGTATAAACGTGATCTTACTCGTAAGCCCTTGGAAATGGGCATTGTTGTACTGCCATCTTGACCAGGAGGATTGGGAATGGTGAGTGTTGTATCCTCCGTTGCCTCCCGAATCATAACATACCCAGCCGCTGCTTCTAAGTTTATTCCAACAGATGAAGCATTGGATGTAATCACTCACGGAAAAGTCTGATCGCTTCATAGAAGCAAGCAAGGACTTTATTAAGTTTGTTATAATCATCCAGACTCTTAAAAAGCGGATGAGATGAGAATATGGGCGGACATTGGTCAACGCACTGGATCATGGTCGAGTCCAATCTCGGTAACAATTTGTTCTACAACCTCCTCCTGGACGTCTTGGTGAACAGCTAACAAGCCAAGTGTCGCAGAAAGCGTATGGGCGGTAGTTTCTTCGAACGAAGAATGTTCCTTGATTCCATCACCAGTCTACATGTATGACTTACCATGGCCAGCAAAGATCATAAGAAATACATTCCCAATCTGACCGACATTTGACCGACATTCAGCATGTTACGTATGAACCCTTTAGCCGAAACATACCAGCTCAGAATCAGATAACTTGAATTTTCCAGCCTCCTCTTCATTTGCCTCAACAAGCAGAGTGAAAACGTCACTCGATCCTTGATCTGTTTTCTCAGCACGCTCTCGTACTGCTCCTTTCTTTTCTGCAACGGATGACTCCATGAACCTCGTAAGTACTTGTCGCGCCGTAGCAATATCTTTGAAGCTTAAAAAACCAAATATTCTCAAGGCAGCCAGGAAATGGGAATGACAAGAAAACGTACCGCTTGAAAGGCAACTTCAACAGCCAAGGAGCAAGTAATGGAATATTAGAATTATCACTATAAATTCTGATGGCCTCCTGCACAGTCATGGCAGCATCAGGAGTTCTCGGAACCACATTCCAACCCACAGAGAGGCCAAAAGCACATCTTGACAGCACCAAGAGTGCAAGCTAGGATCATACACCAATGACGTGAATGCCAAGAAGGGTGAGGATCAGGGCCATTTCACTCACCTTGAACGTCAATTTCTGTGCAACAGGGACGTCATTCCACCCCTTTTCTGTCCATCCCTCACAAGCTACCATTTCATGGTATACTTTCAACGTTTCGTTCCATACGTGCTGGTATCTTCAAAGTCGGGTCGATGTTTGGAGCAGGAAACAACTATTTGAGAAGGTGCTCACAGCCTATTATTGAAAGCAGGACCCATAATCCGTCGATGTTTCCTCCAATTCTCGCCGTCTGCTGTGAACAAATTCATCCCCCAAGCTCTGGATAGATTCAGCTCAATCGATTGCGCTGTAGGAAATTAATCAACTTACAGTAACGCCCTACTTGCAGATATAGGTTTTATGAAGCTAGATTTATGTCCTCCAGCTACCACCTGCCGAGCAATATCCAGGTTCGATGTGTAGAGGGCGGGTTCACCCATTATGAAGGGAACAATCGACACGGTCTCGTTATTGAATTTCTTGTAGACTACAGCAACGTCACAACTAGAAAACTGCTGATACAATCTCAAGAAAGCGTACACCAATGCCGCCACTTCCAAGGGCCGAACATGCCTGGATTCCACCGAGTTGTGGGCAGAATCGCACCCGGTGCAGCCGTCGGTTGAAATGGTATTCGGAAGCCTGGAAGGTAGCCAACAGCCTGCAACTATTCCATGCATCTGCGATTGGGTACCATGGTATGGACCGCTTACCTTTAACCCGTTGTAGAGCTTGGCAACCCTTGAAATTGTAAAGCTAAGAAAGCAGGCAAGCGCAATCGTGACAGTCCTTAGCTTCGTCTCTGTACCGAATGCCGAAATCCGAAGCTCGCGCCATGAGATAGTGAGCACATCTCCTATCATTGTGAGTACCCAAATGATGCACGTTGGGTTGAAGTTGGTGAGTCCTCCTCAGACTCTTTAACGATACAGGTCACGGTGATGACCGTGGAGGTCATTACGGCCATCGTGACGTGAGACTTTGGGGGTCAGCGGGCCGATGTCATAATACCTCCGTTTCCCCAATATTTCTCACACCTGGACATGCCAATCCAGAGAAGTGTTGTCAACCCAGTTGAGTACTGATACCATGTGATTGTTCAACACCATCAACAAAACTGCTTTCACATTACAAGGCATTGAAACTCGACAAATGCCTTTTAATGCAAAATAATTTTTCAAAAATTTTTAATGCCTTATTGAATAGTGTTTTTAATTACAATTTTGTATTGTCATTTTGTAGCAATACAAGACCTGAATAAAATTATATTTAATACAAAAGATAACCTAGACATTGCAATGCATTCCAATTTGGCCATTGCATTATTTTACATTTTTTAACATTTTAATCACACATTAATATTAGATCCAAGGGCAAGGCAAAAATTTATTCATTGTGACAACAAAAAAAAAGACTATGGACATACTGTACAACACATACAGAATGCTACAAAAAGGAAAGGACATCACACCAGAGGTCCCCAGGCCAAAACTCAGCATCCATGATGAGTCAACCTATGCACATTTTGACCCTGGACATTCACTCCACTCTTTCCTTTCCCTGCCATTGATGTGGTTTGGACATGAGTCAGGTTTGCAGGTGGGTCATTCTTTTTGGGGGACCTCTTGTAAGGGACGTCTATCTCAGTGCTCAGGCAGTAAGCCAA
>KZ302017.1:0-19143 GCA_002554575.1 Amanita thiersii Skay4041 | reverse complement strand
TAAGCCCGAAGCAATAGTCAGCAATGTTGACTACAGGTGAAACACTGTCCTCAGAGGCAGTAAAGGTGAGTATTCGCAAAAAGGTAAACAAGAGTAAACAAAAGGACATCGAAACGTCGAACATAGGGGTTGGGAGCGCTTAGGGGTTGAACCTTGAGCACTGAAGGCTGGAGGGCATAACATTGCCATTGGATCTATCTTATCCCAACAGCAGGTGGATGGTACTTGGAGACCAGTTGTGTACATGTCTCAGTCTTTAAATGAGGCAGAACGCAATTACAAAATCTATGA
Source organism: Amanita thiersii Skay4041 (assembly GCA_002554575.1). NCBI lineage: Eukaryota > Fungi > Basidiomycota > Agaricomycetes > Agaricales > Amanitaceae > Amanita > Amanita thiersii. Next base: position 18,852 of record KZ302017.1, on the reverse strand, counting down.
CAAGGAGATGCTCACAATCATGGCGAGCTTCTATGAATGGTCTCATTACCTCAAAGGCGCAGAAAAACCAATTGAAGTTCTGACTGATCATCAGAACTTAACATATTTCAGAAAACTGCAGAATCTCAACCGCCGCCAAGCAAGATGGGTTACGGATCTCCAAGACTTCAACTTCTTGATAAAGCATAGACCTGGACGAGCCAATACCAAACCAGACCTTTTGTCAAGATGCGCAGGACATGACCAAGGAATAAATGACAATGAAAATGTCACACTTTTAAAAGAACATTTATTCATACGGATATACAATGATGATCGCGCACTTGATGAAGCTGAAACTAAAATTGCAAGGCTTGGCAAGAGGTATTGGGACAAACAGGTCTATGAAGGGATCAAAAACAAAGATCCCAACTTTAAAGTCCAAGATCATTGGGTCTATTGGCAAGGCCAGATGTATGTACCAGTGGATCAGGAAACTAGGGACCACATCATTATGATCTGTCATAGCTGGGCTTCTAATGGTCACCCTGGAGTTGCTAAGACTGTGGAACTGATCACCAGGAACTACTGGTGGCCTAATATGAAAACCGATGTGGAAAGGTATATCAAGGGATGTGAAGGGTGCACCATGAACAAACCAAACAGACAAAAAAGAGCAGCTCCCCTTCACCCTAATGAAATACCCCCTGAACCTTGGCATACCATCAGCGTCGACTTTATAGGGCCACTACCAGAGTCTAAGGGGTACAGTATGATATGGTCATGGTAATTGTGGATCACTTAACAAAAAAGGTGTATTACATACCCACGAATTCAACTATCACATCACTGGGGGCAGCTATGTTGTTCAGAGATAACATATTCAAAGAACACGGTCTCCCCCAAAAGGTGATAAGCAATCATGGTACTCAATTCATATCAAACTTCATGAAGGAGTTATACAGGTGTCTAGGAATCTCCAGGAATTACTCAACAGTGTTCCATCCTCAAACCGACAGTCAAACGGAGCAAGTCAACCAGGAACTCATCGAATATTTACACATCTATGTAAACAGTCAACAGAATAATTGGGTTGATTGGCTACCTATCACCCAATTCTGTCATAACAACAGATCTCACAGCGCAACTGGTTACTCCCTGTTTATGCTGAATAATGGTCGAAACCCCTTCACTGGAATGGAGCCAACAGGTAATTCTAGGAACCAATTGGTACAGGACTTCTTAAATCAGACCAAGGACGCAATCTCTAAGGCAAAGGACGCACTCCTTAAATCAAATCAGAAAATGAAGGAGTCTTACAACAAGAACACCAAGGCTGCCATAGAGTATGCGATTGGATCTAAGGTTCTATTGGACTCAGCAGATATTAAGATGAAACAACCCTCTAAGAAACTGGATAACAAATACTACGGACCATTTGTAGTAAAGAAGAAGGTCGGCAATTCTGCATACCAATTAGAGATACCCTCTAATTGGAGAATACATGATGTATTCAACAAGTCTAAACTCAAGCCCTATATCAAACCAACAACACCTGGACAGAAATCCCATGGACGCCCCCCTCCCGAGATAGTAGGAGACCAGGAAGAGTATGAAGTGGAGGAACTTTTGGACAGCAGAGTACAGCGTGGAGGAAAACTGCAGTATCTGGTGAAATGGAAAGGTTACCCTGTCAAAGAAAGCACTTGGGAACCAGCTGACAACATGGGAAATGCTCAAGACAAGGTCAAGACCTTTCATGAGCATCACCCGGCAGCACCCAGGCCTGTAGTGCTTAGAAACTTCAACTTTAGATGCTATGAAAACCAAACCGAACCTCAAACACCAAGAAAGCTGTTTGGCTGGGAAGACAGGAAGTTTGAGAAGGAGTATTTGGAAAAGTTGGAGAGGAATTGGAGGGTATGGAAAGGTGCAAGAGCAGTGGCAAACTCGTTGTGATTGCATGGGCACAATCCTTAGAGGGGGGGTGATGTTATGATCCCTTTTCCATTTTCCATCTTTTCCTTTCTTATCTTATCTCATTGCTCACCATCTAATCATTTAAGTGCTCCTCTTTATCTTCTCCATGCTTACCTTATTCCTTCTCTCTTTTCTTTTCTTTCTCCCTTTCTTTCCTCCCTTTGGGGATCTCGGTGTCTCGGGTATATTGGACATCTCAGGCATCTCAGATAACTCTGAGAAGGCCATGAGTTCGGCTCATCCTTGAGTCATCCTCTTCTCTGCTACCTTTAAACTTGTCATTTACAAGTGTTTGTACTTTAGCTCTTTGATTGTCTATCCCACTGTATAGCATCAAGAGTTCAATACATCTTTTTGTCCTTTTTCATATTCTTTGGAGCGATGCCTGAGGGAGATAGTAGGATTGTGGTAAAGGGTATTACAGTGAGCTTCTGACAGATATCTATCTCAGTGCTCAGGCAGTAAGCCAAAGACCAAGTATAGGACTCTCAAGATAAGCAGCACTGGCAAGGTGACCACTGCTTAGATAAGATGTGTTGAAATTATATGCTCACAAATAATTGAAGACATCTGTCAATAAAGCAGATATGGGATCATTGATTAGATAGTGAATATGATGATGATCTTGTTCTGTCATAAGCAGAATTAAACTATTATAACACCATCATTACTCACAATAGACATGACATGAGAACTATCTCATACTTGACATGACATGTGAAAAGGGATTGATAATCCACTTACTCAGCACATTCACATGTCTGACATATTGTGTATTTTTCTTCTATTAATATACCTGGTCTGTAGTGTATAAAAGCCATGTATTCTGTAGCTAGAAAAATAACAAACTTTGTTCTCTCAATTGTTGAGCCTTTGCCTCCTCTTGAAACATTGCTACATGCTACTCTCTCTATCTACACTGCTCTAGATTGTAAGTGAAAGTCTTACTTAACTAGCTGCTGTGTGTTGCTGTTGTCATCCTCTTGACAGGTTATGGGCCCCAAGCTGCTCTAGCTGGTCACACAGCGGGTAGTCAACACTGTCTGCAAAGGTAATATGCTGGTATTAGAGTAGCTGGGTCGTGTAGCCATGTACTATTGTTTGCTCATTGTTCACACTGATGCATATGGGTCTTGGGGGCTTTTTATTCACAGACATAGCCCTGGCACCCAGGGGATAAGGGCCTTCCCAACTGCACATACCTGCCTGCGTCAGGGATAACAGCGCTCAGTGCAAGTTCAGGGGACTGCTTTGACAAGCATGAAAATAAAATCAGAATGATACCACTCAAAGGGTCTGGGGTTCCAGGTTATACCCATCATTAAAAAACCAAAGTGCATCCAGTCCTATGAAGACATTGGACTGTGGTTTAGATGTGTCCACTAAGAAATGTCTAGTTACTGTTGGGTGTACTGAGCCCACTGTGACTTATTAAATCAGATAAGTAGGCACCCATTTTCATCAGGACTAAGTAGATATGAAACCCTTTTTCTTCAGTATAAACATTGTGCTACAGCTGCATTGTCAGTTGTCTATGCAGATGAGTGGTATGACATGCCTTAAGCTGCATACTTAGTGTAGGTGGAGATCTGTCTCCCATCATATACAATTAATAGTAGTAAATACTGTAGAAAAACCTTCTTTGTATATACTGTAGTTCCTAGTCTGGATAGCTATTGGCCAGATAGGAGGTGCCACAAACACCAAAAACTTGTCGCAGACATCTATCCAGCCCACTGTCACCACAGCTAGTTCTGTTCTATGTCCATTTCCTGGAGATTGGCTATGCAGCTGCCTTTATGCAACTGTATGCTAATCAATATCTATTTCCATAGCTCAAATCTATCAAATTGAATTTCATCGAAAGAAACATGTCTCAAATTCAATCTCACATTGCTTCCTCTGCTGCCAACTCTGCTGGCAAAAATAAATCCACCACTTCCTCTTGCTCCTCCAGCAAGAAATCATCTTCAGCCTCTATGGCCTCCAATAAATTTGCACCACTTGCAATTCTTAAGGATACAGTCAGGGTTGCCAATCCTATTGGGCAATTTCCTACCCCCTATCCTAAAAATAGAACAATCCTTCCTGTTATCATTCTGGTTCCTCAAATCACCACTCCACTGGAACTGTCAGGAGCCCACTGTGATACCATTACTGCAATCCACCACTATGACTCAGGCATCTCCAAAGGGGTCGAAGAAGGAATAGAATTAAAGAGAATAACTTCTGTAGCTACACAGTGAGGTAGACTATCAAGAAGCTAAAGAACAAATAACTATCTACAACAGTATAAGTAAGTGAAAAGAAAAAGAAAACACTTTTGGTGGAATTGAACCAATAACCTCTGGGAATAAGAGTAAAAAGAGGTGCACACTTAGATCAGCATTAGAGAAGGTGCACGTCTAAGTTGAGCACCTATAATGGTCTTTTAGTATATAAAAGAAAAGAGAAGAGAAAGGAAAAGGAAAATGAGTGAAGTGTTCATAACAGGAACACCCCCCTTGTTACATTCCAGCTTTCAACTATTCTCAGGAGAGCCTGGAAAATCAGGGAGAACCTGCTGACATTCCAAACTCTTGGAAATTCCCTGGACAACTTCCTGGGACACAACCAGTTTTTGTTCCAGAATCTTGGAAATGCACAGGAGGCAAATTTATCAACAACCAATCTGACAACTCAGATCAGATAGTTCCCATTTTACAGGTTACTGGACCTAACAGTCCAACTTATGCTGCCACTGCAGCACAAGGAGTTCCCACGAGCTCCAAACAAGTCTTTAGAAACCCACACAAGGATTGCATGGCTGAAGAAGCCAAGAAATGGGAAATTATCGAAGCTGATTGGGATGCCTGGAATGATGCCTCATCTAATTTTCTTAAGAAGGAAGTTAAAGGCAGAAATGCCACTTTTATGGCTGTCTACAAAATAGCAAAGCAGCCAAGACTAGATTGGGGTGATGGTCCAGACAATGACCATAAAATCAGTTACATTAACTCCTGGTTAGAAGACCAGAAGAAGTTCAATCAGCCACTACCAGAAGTCATTTACTTTGAAGGTGTTGATGAGAAGCGCAATGAATACAGGTGCATCCATAAAACTTATAGGGATTATTTCATCTGGCAAAAGAAACAAGATGAAAAAGTTGCCATGGAAGTGCAGAATGATGACTCATTGCCTTCCATAGCTGCTCCCAAATCAAAAGGGAAGCAAAAGGCACTCCCACCATCACCTTCTTCCAGTTCTAGTTTGTATGTCAGTTCAGGCAAATTAGAAAAGACCTCAAATGAACTTTTTGATGAAATGGCAATTGAATGTTCAAAGACTGAAAAGTCTAACTGGAAGGGTAAACTTGCCAATGCAGGACCTTCTAATCAATGTCAACAAGGACCTCATCACAAGGGTAAAACTCTTGGTACTACAAAAATGTCTCTAGGAAAATTCTTAGGGAAACAGCAATATGCATGCCAAGAGCAATTCCATAAGCATTGCTCTCCTCATTATCAAGTTAAAGGCAGACCTGCCTCCCCTAAACTCTCTTTGGACACTAATCCAAGAGAATATAAACATCTTAATAGAGGAGACACTACTCGCTACAGCTCTTGGAGAGTAAACCAAGATATTGTGAGGACAACTCCCCATAATATCTTTATTCCTGTTCAGACTAAAGGAGGAGAAAAGTTAATCCATACCTCTGACTCTCCAGTCTGGAAACATCATGGCCTTTGTTATTTAGCAGCCATTAAAGAGGAATACCTTGGACTTTGTGCATGGCCCAAATGGCCTACAGTTAAGTACTTGACACAGATTAATCACAAGTATTGCAAAGATATCAAGTTTAGAGTCACACTTGACCAAGGATTTGTGCATATCCTACTTGACTTGTCCTTAAAACCTAGTGATCCTGTTGGTTGGTCAGTTATCAAGTCTTTAGCCAAAACCCACTGTGCCAGTGCACTAGTAGGTGGAGAAGGCTCTGGCAATATGATAAACTGTATACCATTACTTGATGGAAGTAATTACCATCAATGGTCCTCACTTACAGAAGCGTATCTTCAAGTCCGAAACCTTCAAGATGTGATAACTACTGATGGACCTGAACCAAAAGCTGAAGGATATGATACTTGTTGGAAGTACAATAGTAGTGCTACAGTTCGCAGTTTTGTGACATGTGATGTCACACTCTCCATATTTAGTAGTTAAACTGTATTGGTAGCACAAGTCCTAACCATGACACTGTATTCCATCCTCTGGTGTGAGTTATACCTTTCTTCAATACTTAGAAAAAGATAAATAACCAAGTCCTTGGCTTACTAAAAATGACAGTTATCATAAAACTCCATTACTTAATTGGAGATAATGCCAAAACTTCCTGGGACAATATCAAGACACAATTTGATACACCTGGTATTTTGGCCATTTTCAACAACTTCAGAACTTGTGCATGATATAGGATGAACCCAAACACACTTATGAAGGATTTAGGTGAATTAAATACCATGTTTAATCATCTAGCTGCATATTGTTAAAAGCTCACGTGCAACCCTTTACTGCAGTCCTACTATTCCCTCAGGCATCACTCTGGGAAGCCTTGAAGTGAAAGAGAGTAGATAGAGAGAGTCTCTTGTAGTTACACATAGAGGTAAACTATCAAAGAGCTAAGAGACAAACACTACACTACAATAGACATAAAACAGAAAGGTAAAAGAAGTGGTTGTAGCAGGGATTGAACCAAGGTCTTTTGGAAGTTGTCTGAGATGTCCGGAATGTCCAGTATGCCCGAAGATATCTGAGATGACTGGGGCTGATAAGATAAGATAAGAAGATAAATGGGAAAAGGGAGAAAGAAAAGAAAAAGAAATGAAAAGGAAATGAAATTGAGATGGACTTGTAATATTACCCCCCTCTTAAGGGTCATGTCCTCATGACCAATAAGCCTCCCTTCTCACTCCCTTCCAAACCCTCCAATTTCTTTCTAGTTTCTTGAGGTATTCTTTGTCAAATTTACCATCTTCCCAACCAAAGAGTTTCAGTTGGTGTGGCAGTCTTGTGAGGTTTTTGTATTTGTGGAAATGGAAATGGCAGTGAGATATGGAGCATGGGGCCCCTGGGTTGTTGCGATAGAATCTGTTGATGGCATCCTGGATGTTTTCTAGGTTTGTCAATGGTTCCCAGGTGCTTTCTTCCGCCAGGTATCCTTTCCACTTTACTAAAAACTCCAATTTACCTCCTCTTCATACTCTACTGTTGAGTATCTCTTCTACTTCCCACTCTTCTTCACTGTCTATCAAATTGGGTGGTGGTTTCACTGGCAGGGATTGATTTGGGAATACAGGTTTATGGTAAGGTTTCAACTTCAATTGGTTGAACGTGTCATGGATCTTCCAACTGGGTGGAAGATCAAGTTTATATGCCATTTTTCCAACCTTTGCTTTAACCTTAAAGGGTCCATAGTATTTTGCATCTAGTTTCTTCGACAGTCATTTTGTGTTTATGTTTGTACCATTGAGGAGAACTTCTGATCCTACTTTGTACTCAATTTCTGGTCTTTTATGAAGGTCATAGCATGCTTTCATTTTTAGATTTGTTTTGAGTAATGCAGAAGTTGCTTGTTTGTGAATCTTTTTGACCTTCTCTAAGAAATCAGAAACCATCTGATGTTTGATCAGGTGATTGACTTTGAACCCTTTCCTGGGATTTCAACTGTTATTCATCATAAAGGGAGAGTAACCAGTAGCACTATGGATTCTGTCATTATGGCAAAACTGGGCTATAGGAAGCCATTCTGACCAGTTGTTTTGCTGGTTATTAATGTACATGCACAAATATTCTTCCAATTCCTGGTTTACTCACTCCATTTGTCCATCTGTTTGTGGATGGAAGGTGGTCAAATACTGTAATTTCCTGTAATCCCCAGAATTTTGTATAGTTCCCTCATAAAGCCAGATATGAACTGTGGGCCATGATCACTGATCACCTTTTGAGGGAGTCCATGTTCTTTGAATACATTGTCTTGATATAATGTAGTGACTCCTTGAGAGGTAATGGTAGTGTCGGTAGGTAAGTAATATACCTTTTTGGTGAACTGATCAACAATAACCAAGACTGCATCATATCCTTTCAACTCTGGTAAGGGACCTATTAAATCCATGCTCACAGTATGCCAAGGTTCAGGGGGAATCTTGTTTGGGTAAAGTGGTGCAGCTTTTCTTTGTCAATCTGGCTTATTCCTTGCACAAAGATCACACCCTTTTATGAAATTCTCAATATCAGTTCACATATTTGGCCACCAATAATTCCTGGTAATGAACTCCAGGGTTTTGGCAACTCCTGCATGTCCCGCTGTTGGGAGGTAATGAAATATTTCAATTATTGAACCCCTGATTTTCTTGTCTACCAGTGTTATGATTCCTTTTTCCTTTATTCTCTATTTTCCTTATCTTATCTTATCTCCCATCATCTAATCATCTAAGTGCCCCATCTTATCTTCTTTGCACTTACCTTATTATTTCTTTTCTTTTCTTTTCCTTTTCCTTTATATTGGGCATCTCAGCTTTCTCAGGCTCTTCAGCCTTAAACCAAATATTCAGCTTACTTGGTCATTCTATCTTTAGGAGGTGTTTGGTCAATAAACACTCAGTTAGGTAGTATATAAGAACTAGTCATAGCTAGCTGCGTTCCCCAGCTTTTGTATTGTTACCACCATGTTGGGCAATACAACTCTCATTCTCCTTTCCTCCTCTCCTCTCTCTACATCTGAAGTCATAAGAGTGGCACTGGTATATAGTAACTTGTAGTATACAAATAGAAATATGTGGTCTAGTTCAAACAACCAGAACATAAACCCATTCCTGCCAATATATGATTCCATTCTGCACATGATATCCAGGAAGTTTATTTGCTAAACCGTTTGCAACCTGTTTATCCCACTGTCTTTTATTTATTTTGGAGATCTTTTGTTCTAATTCATTTAGGAGTCAGTCATCATCAAAGATTCTGATGAAAAGATCTTCTTTCAGTAGGATTACATCCTCGTTGTCATTATTTCCCCTTTCATGACCTGCTCATCAGGGAAGGAGATCCAGTTTAGTATTTGCTTTACCTGGCCTGTGTTTTATTACAAAATCATATTCTTGGAGATCTAAAACTCATCTAGCCTGGTGACAATTTAAATTCTGGGGCTTCCTGAAATAAGTCAGATTCTGGTGATCTGTTAATATTTCAATGGTGTGTTTTGCCCCTTTTAAGTATTGTGACCATTCATAAAAAGCTGTCATAACGGCAAGCATTTCCTTGTCATAAATTTCATAATTATGCTCTGTGCTGCTCAATGAATGTGACATGAATGCCACTGGTTGCCATAAGCCATCTGCCTGCTGTTGGGATAAGATTGCCCCAAGTGCAAAGTCTAATGCATCTGTCTTGACTCTAAACTGACCTCCCAAGTTGGGAATGGTGAGGATTGGTTGGGAGGTGATCTTGGTTTTTAAAGCATTAAATGCTTCCTCTTGAGGTTTTTCCCATCTCCAATCAGTTTTTCCAGTCAGTAAAGTCAGCAGTTTTGCAAGCTTAGCAAATCCTTCAATGAAATGCCTATAGAAGTTACAGAACCCAAGGAACTGTTGAACTTCTTGCTTGCAAGTCAGCACCAGCCAATCCGCCACTCCTTTGACTTTAACCTCAACATGTTTTGTGAGATAATTAGCCCTAAAAACTCAATTTCTGTTTGCTCGAATAAACATTTTTTGGGTTTTAGTGAGAGTTTGTGTTGTTTGAGCTTGGCTAATATCTGAGCTACACATCTTTGATGTTCTTTGTGATGTTCAGTGAATACAAGGATATCATCCATATAGATGACTACCCATCCCTCAGCAATTTCCATTCTGAAAATGTTGTTCATCATTGTTTGAAAGGTCGCTGGGGAATTTGTTAATCCAAAGAACATGATGAGAGGTTTGAAGAGGCCCTGGTTAGTCCTGAAAGCAGCTTTCCATTCATCGCCCTCCTTAATCTGTATATTGTTATACCCCCAGCGAATGTCCATTTTAGAAAAGTATTTGGCTTTGGACAGTTTATTGATTAATTCACTGATGAGGGGTAGTGGATACTGATTTTTGATGGTCATCTCATTTAATTTCCTGTAATCTTGTACAGGGCATAAAGAGCCATCTTTCTTTTTTACAAAGAAAAATGGAGATGCCATCAGGGATTTGGAGGGCTGTATATGGCCAGATTCCAGGTTTTCTTTTAAGAATTTGTCCAGTTGCTGCTGTTCCTCAATATTGAGGGGGTAGATTTTACAATCCAGAGGTTTAGCATCTGGGACTAGTTCAATGGCGTGGTCCCAGGGGCACCTGGGAGGGAGTTCATCAAACATCTCTTTTTCAAAAACCTTACGGTGCAGCAAACAATATGTTGCTCATTTTTGGGGCATATGTTTGTTCTGCAAGAGATCCAGCTTTAGATTGATATGCTCTGTACTGTATTTCTTCTGGCCCTATATGAACCACTAGGAGTCTATCTCCAATTTCTAATTCATCCCACACCTGAAGATCTAATTCATCTTCAGGTTCTTCTACTTCACTACTTGTTTGGCAAGCACCCAGACAATGAGAAAACTTGATTTTGGAGATTTTCCAATCAACCTTGGGATTATGGTATTTCAGCCAGTCAAATCCAAAAATATTTCATTTTTGCTCAGATTAGATATGCTGAAATCCATTACTTCTTCATGTTCACCAATTTTCATTCTTAGCTTTACCACATGCATTAGGGAGCCACCAATATTCTGGGTTCCATCTGCATTATAAACTGGTATCAGGTGAGGAAGAGCATGAGTATTAATCCCATATCATTTAACAAATTCCAAGTTTATACAGGATCCTGTGCAGCCACTGTCCAATAAAGCCTTTACAGCAAATGTTTGGAATGTATCTGTTGTGGAGATGATGCAAGGGATGTTGATTTGATTAGTTCCAGATGTCTGAATAATGATCGGTTTGTTTTTTAATTGATATATTGCCCATAGGGCATCCTTTTCAGACATCATGTTTATTTCATGAACTAATCCCACCGATATTTTGTTATCCCTTTTATTGTGAGCATATTGAGTCAGGGTTCGCATTCCTTCCTCAATATCTTCATTCCAGATCTGCTGTAAGACCCATTGGCCAGTCCAAGCTTTCAAACTGTGTTTCTTCTGCCTTAATGGTTTGCTCCTAATCTCATGAACATGTTTTGCATTGTCTTGTAAAATATAACTAATATTTATACATGAATCCACATATGTATGAGATGTAATCAATGAGTCAGAGCTACTCATTGATGGAACCAAAAATGCTGAGTGTTAGGCATAGAAGTTGAAGCTTGGTGAGTTGTAGATTCCTCTGGGGCAGCATCCACATTGCCTGCACCCATCATCCTCCTCAATTCTTCCTGTTTGGCCTCTGTGCTGCTATTCCAAACTTCCACCAGTCTTGTCTGCTGGCAGCAGGGCTGGGTACAATTACAGGCGAAGTGACCAACTTGTCCACAATTGTAACATTGGCATTGGGATCGGTTGCAATCTACATCCATTGCATTTGGATCCCTAGTCTGCCAAGAGTTACCAGCCAGGAGAGTGGGGTTTCAAACTGGTTGTCAGGGTTGTTGGTTCTGTTTAGGGGCTGTGTTTGATCCCAACTCTCCTTTTCCACCATGTGCAGTGAAGACCTTCTTTTCAGCAATGGCTTGTCTCCATTGCCTATCCAGATGAACTGCCAAGTTGTACCATTTTTCTAAGGTAGTGGGTAGATCAGGTACCACCATAATTTTGTCAAGGAGGGGGGAGTTCAATGACCTTTTGAACTCATGGATTCCCACCATTTTGCCGTAACCCAATCTCATATAACATTGTTTGAAGGACTGGATGTGTCCCTTTGCGAGGTTAGATGTGTAAGCTGGGGGGGCCTGCACATGAGCACTTTGGACCACTGCCCCTTTTACAAAGCAAGGAACAATAAGGCCAAACTTTCAGTCTACATCAAGGCGCAAAATGCAAGGAACAAGGAACAACAAGAGACGCAATGAGCACAATGAGCAATGAATGTAGCAGCCACGCCAAACACCACTGGGTGAAGACTATCCCCCAAAGCCTCATGAATTCACAGCCACATCAAAATGACGACACCTTTGCCATCACATACGGCAAAATAGTATGCCAAAATATAGCAAAAAACATTAAACATTTACATGGTCTTCTGGATTCACTAGCTAACTCTGCTGATGTTCTAATGATACAGGAAGCTCCATATTATTTAGTCAAACATGCCCTGTCATTCAACCCCAATGGGACACTGGTCTATGGCACCATCCTACACCCTGCCTGGACCTGTGCCCACTCCTTTAACAAATACCAAAATAAATCTCAAATTGCTATGTTCATAAACAAACACCTTCTTATGAACCATTCCCTTTTTGTAGACACTGATTCCTTTAATCACCATAACATATTATGCACAAAACTGACTAACAACCACACAGGAAAAACCTCAACAATCATTAATGTTTACAACAACCCCTTCAAAGGTCCTTGCAATGATGTGATTAAACACTTGATTGACAATGCCCACCTTGTCCCGGACATCAACATCGTACAGGGGGACTTCAACCTTCACCATGCCAAATGGGACATATTGGTCAGTGCCACCCCCAACATAGGTACTTCCTTACTCCAAACGATGCTGCTGCAAGATTTGTCCCTTCTCTCCCCCCCTTCTTCCCCAACACACTATTCAAAGCACCATACAAATAGGGTTTTGGATTTGGCCTTCACCAAAGACCACAACCGCATTCAGATGACATGTCTAGTGGAACTAGAAAAGCAAGGAAGCTCTGACCACATGCTCATCACTATCATGTGGTCAAATGATGTTGATTCATACTGCCCTCCCTATATTAAGCAGGACAGTAAAGAGGAAGCAGCTTTCCTTTCCTCTATAGGCAAACTGGAATGGTGGACTTCCCCATCGGCACATGACATGAGAGATACCCAACATTGCATGGCACAGGACAACTTTGCAAAATTATACAACACCATATGTCGAAATTATACGCTCTCAAATAATTGAAGACATCTGTCAACAAAGCAGATATGGAATCATTGATTAGATAGCAAGAATGATGATGCTATTATTCTGTCATAAGCAGAATTGAGTCATCATGACTCATCATTAGTATGACATGAGATCGCTGACACAGTGGAGAATGGAACTGTCAAATAAGCTATTCCTTCTCACACTTGACATGACATGTGAATGGGATTGATAATCCACTTACTCAGCACATGAGCATGTCTGACATTTTGTGTATTTTTCTTCTATTAATATACTGGTCTGAAATGTATATAAAGCCTGTATTCTGTAGCTAGAAAAATAACGAACTTCGTTCTCTCAATTGTCGAGCCTCTGCCTCCTCTTGAAATTGTCGCTACATGCTTCACTCTGCTTTATACACCGCTCTAGAATGTAAGTGAAAGTCTTACTTAACTAGCTGCTGCGTGTTGCTGTTGTCGTCCTCTTGACACCATATTGGATGCATGGTCTGACCATGCCAAACTGGGCTCCATTAAACACCCTATGCCATGGTGGAACGACCAATGCCAACAAGCTAAGGACTTGGTTGCATCTTCCCCGATGCGTGCACATAGAAACAACTACCAACAATGCATTCATAAAGTGCAACAAAGTTACTACTGAGAAACAGTCCAAGAAGCTTCATCGAGTCACAAACCATGGAAACCAGCAAAATGGGGGAACGCAAGACCACCCCTGGCTTTTTCCACACTAAAAATGGCAAATGGTAAACAGGTATCTTCACTTTCAGAGCTTTGGACTCGCCTTCACAAACAGTTTAACTCTTCTGCTTCAACAACACCAACACTGGAAGAAATTGAGAATTACAAACAGTCCCCCTCGCGTCCTTTCAACCCCATGAGCAAAACAGAAATTCACAAAGCTCTTGCAAAAATGAAAAATGGATCAGCACCAGGACCCGACCATTTAACATGGCAACACCTGAAATCTCTCTGGAATAACCATGAGTGGTTTCAGGAACAGCTCCATCAGAGCTTAACTTGGTGTGTGGAAAATGCCTTTTGGCCCTCACAATTCAAGGCATCCACAATGCTGGTCATCCTGAAACCCAACAAACCTGACTACTTGTTGCCAAAAGCATACTGTCCAATATGTCTGCTCAATACAATGAGCAAATTAACCATGAAAATACTTGCAGAACATATTAATACAGAAGCTATACTACATTGAATTGTTCACCCAGCACAGGTAGGGGGGATAAAGGAGTCATCCACCACCGATGCAGGCCTCCTCCTCACCACTCACATAGAAGAAGTGAGATCAAGAGGCCTTCATACTTCGGTTCTAGGAATAGACATAGGACAATTCTTCCCATCAATTGACCACCAAGTTCTAGTACACATACTACGACGTCAAGGCTTCAGTACAATCCTATGCAACTTCATCGAGGCCTTCCTTGAAAATAGGCAAACACAATACAGATGGGGATCGGCCACATCACAACACATTCCCTTCAACCTAGGACTACCCCAAGGGGACTGCCTGTCCCCCATCCTATCAGCTCTATGCATAGCAGCCCCACTCAACCACTATTTCCCGCTAGACCCCTTCTCACCATCCTTCTTGATCTTCTACATCGATGATGGTGTTTTAGGCCACTCCTCCAACTCCATTGAGGAAAACAAGACCATCCTAAAGTTGATGTATTCAAGACTTGTACAAGCTTTCAAACAAATCGGCCTCACACTTGAAGCCATGAAGACAGAATACTTCAACTTTTATGCCATGGACTTGTCTAAGGCACACAGATACATCACTCTGACAAATCCTTCACACAAAGAAATAATGCTGCCATTAAACAATATGACACTGATGTCAATGGTCACCATAAAAACACAAAGCAATTGGAAGTACTTAGGTTTCTTTTTCTCACCTTACTTAGACTTTTCTTTTCATGTATTATGCTACACTAACAAAGCGCTCATGTTCCTCAGGTCAGCACACATGATGGGCACATCCACCTGGGGGCTATCACCAGAAACACAAGCATTGGTTTACACTGCAATTGCAAGGGCCATCTGGAGCTACAGCTTTCAACTGTGGTACCAACACAATGGATTTGGGGTGAAAAAACTGGTGGATAAATGTCACAAAGCCCAAAATGTAGTGACTAGGTGGATTACAGGGGCTTTCAGGACAACACCTATCAAGAGCCTAGATCTCCTGTCCTCCATCCCCCCTGTCACTATCTGGCTGAACAAAAGCATAAACAATGCCACTCTCCATCTGGCAACTTTGCCATCATCAAGAGCAATCCAATGCTCAATCAAACATGACAGAATGCATACATATGACCTCCTGTACATCAGATCCAGGTGCAGACCAAAACCAACAATGCTGCACCATGCCAAAGAGATTCAGATCTCCTCCAGGTACACAATGCTCCATCCATCCAACATCAAGGGTGCAAGAACAATCAATCTGTTCAAAGATCGCATCTCATGGGACCACCCCCACCCACTGAAGAAGATGGATAGTGAACTGTATGACAAATGGATGACAAAACGTGTACACGATGTGATCAGAAGCTCTGAGACTGCAGATTACGCAGTATTTACAGATGGCAGCCATAACCCTGACACAGACAAAGCAATGGCATCTGTTGTCATCACCAGACATGGCCATCAACTCCAATCCTGGTACAAAGGGATTGTGAGTACAAATAGCACCAAAAGTGAGGTGCAGGCCCTCCAACAGGCTATCTGCCTTCTCCTCCCTCCTCATTTGCCCTCTTCTCCCTCATCTGGCCTAACAGGTTGGGTAGTCCTATACACAGACTCCCGACCAGCAATTGACCTCTTCCTCAATGCAAAGGCTCATGACTGGATGAGCTTGGTGGTCACATTGACATGATTACAACAATGGCTGCAAGATGACCCGCGGAACCACCTATCTGTCAGGTGGTGCCCAGGCCACAAGGGAATTCCCCACAATACAACAGCCGATTGACTGACTCACAAACCCATGGCCATAATCCTAGACAAGGTGTCCCCATCTTTCATTCAATGACATCACAAGTGACAATTCATGGACAGCTGGAGACAACACTTGTCTCCTCCTTTCGGCTCTGCATGGCTGCCAATCAAACTGGGACACAAGTCAGGGGTCACCACAACACAGAAATGGTGGGGGGCCCTCTGCGGGGACACCATTGAGACATTCTCAAGGCTCACCAGAGCCCTTACAAATCACGCACCCACTGCCAAATACTCAGGAAGATTCCATCCAAGCAAGAACTCCCAGGCTTGTGCCCTTTGCGCTGACAGAGGAGAAGACCATATAGCAACTTGTGAGCATATACTTAACTACTGTACTGATTTCACACATAGACTACCACCAATATGATACCTACTGTGGAAATCTTCCGCCATGAAACTCATCATTGAGTTTCTCTGAAACAACCCAAAGGCTTTCACGTTTGAAAGCCTGGTCACAAATGAAGACAAGGACAAGGGTGTACCGTCAGTACAACCCGCCTCCCTTCACAACAACTAATTTTTCAATCATCCTCTTCATGAGGATATATTACATATATTAGTGATGCAGTTTGCTCCATGTACAGTACAAACAAATAACATTTACTATTCAAAAAAAAAAAAAAAAAGGACTGGATGTGTTCTTTGCCAGTCTTCATGCCTTGTTTAATGGTTGTTATCTCTTGTATGGCAGTCACCTGCTTGTTGGGGTTGCCAAAGGCCTTATAGATGTCTGCATATAGTAACTTAATAGGATCCAGTTTGTTGGATTCCAAGTATTGAGTTCTGAAGGCTGGTGAATTCATGTAACCCATGAACTGATCCCAGAAGAGTTGTGCCATCCCAGTCTGCATAAATCCTAGTACCCACATAATTTTCACTTGCAGAATAGTGAATTTGTGGGGTTTGGCAGAGATATAGAGCCTGCAAGCATTTATAAATGCTTTGCAGGTTGCCATGGAGCCATCATAAAGGGGTGGTGTGGCCATTTTGGGTCCTCAAGCTGTTTGACCCTGAACTGGGGGTGTAACTGTCAATTGAGCCTGGAGCTGGGTGATTGTTTGCTCTTGCTGAGCAACAATCTGTTGCATCTCAACAACCATTCCAAGCAATTGTTGAATCTGGGTAAATGCCTGCTCAAGTGTCCAACTGGGTTCAGAGGTACCACTGGTACCTCTGCCAACCATCATCCTGAGAGGGAAGAAAACTATCTTAAAAAGATAGTAAAAAGGGAGTAGGGCATAGAGTAATGGATCCATAATATGAGCAGAGTAGTGGGGTGGTAGGGATGGAGTTTTTGATCAGTAGTACTTTGTGATGGGTGCATGACCCTGATCTGTCACTTAAGTGATGGTGATGGATAAGAGATAAAAGGGGAAGGGGAGTCTTGAAGTCGAAGGCATGCTAGTTAACAATCAAGTGAGGGTTTCTCTCGAGGAGGGTAGTAACACAAGACTATGCCTGGTCAAGTTCCAGCTTACTCCATGAGTAGCGCTGTTCTATCTCCAACAGCTGCTACAGTTTACGGTTGAATAGTGGCACTGGGCATGAGGAGTAGGTTGTAGGAGCCTGTGATTAGGCTATTGATGTACAGGATGCCACAGATGTGGGACACCCTCCTGACCTGAGTGGGAGATGGGGAGCACAAGTGTGCTATGGAATAGAATTTGAAAGATGAGGTGGGTCTCAGCAAGATGGTCTGATGAGTGAGGGCTGATAGCTCTTTGATTATGTTAAAAGCTCACACACAACCCTTTACTGCAGTCCTACTATTCCCTCAGGTGTCACTCTGGGAAGCCTTGAAGTGAAAGAGAGTAGATAGAGAGAGTCTCTTGTAGTTACATGTAGAGGTAAACTATCAAAGAGCTAAGAGACAAACACTACACTACAATGGACATAAAACAGAAAGGTAAAAGAAGCAGTTGTAGCAGGGATTGAACCAAGGTCTTTTGGAAGTCATCCGAGATGTCCAGAATGTCTGGTATGCCCAAAGATATCCAAGATGACTGGGGTTGATAAGATAAGATAAGAAGATAAATGGGAAAAGGGAGAAAGAAATGAAAAAGAAATGAAAAGGAAATGAAATTGAGACAGACTTGTAATACATATGGAGAGCCTGTCAGTAATGCTTTCCAGGCCATTATGGTCATTGCGGCCTTTCCTGCTGGTTGGGATAATCTTGCATCAACAATCTTAGCAACCCATTCAAAAGAAACTTTGATGGTTGAAAAGATTACTCCTATTATCAAGGAGGAACACAAGCATCATCAACTTATGATGAAATCAAGTTCAGGAGGACATCATGTCAACTACATGAATAAATCCTCCTTCAATAAAAACAAAAAGCCATATACTCCAAAGTGGCAATCAAATCAGGGTTCCAGCTGTTCATCTAAACCAACCAATGTTGAAGCTAATAAGCCTTACCAACATGGGGCTAATTGGCAATGAAATCAGGACACTAGAAAACATCAAAAAGAGCTTAAACATGCTCAAAAGGAAGGGAGATCTCAGTCAACCACTGAGAATAAAGGCAGAGGCATCAAGGAATCTTCAACGACCGATGCGGGACTCTTGCTCACTACCCACATAGAAGAAGCACGAGTGCGAGGTCTCCACACCTCCATCATTGCTGTTGATATCGGACAGTTTTTCCCTTCAATACATCACACCATAATCATCGAAATCCTACGCCGACAAGGCTTCGGAGACACCCTATGTGACTTTCTGAAAGCCTTTTTATCCAACAGGATGACCAATTATAAATGGGGATCAGCTACGTCTCC